>PISX010012417.1:0-60671 GCA_004024625.1 Mellivora capensis | reverse complement strand
TAATTAACAGTTTCTAAAATTAATCTAGGAACATAGCGATGTTACAGGGAAAATCCCAATAGGGTTTACTCTGAGGACTTGACCAGCTGATTTTTTTTTTTAAGATTTTATTTTTATTATTTATTTGACAGAAAGAGATCACAAGTAGGCAGAGAGGCAGGCAGAGAGAGAGAGACGGGGAAGTAGGCTCCCCGCTAAGCAGAGAGCCCGATGTGGGGCTCAATCCTGTGATCATGACCTGAGCTGAAGGCAGAGGCTTAACCGTCTGAGCCACCCAGGTGCCCCTGACTAGTTGATTTTAAGAGTAAATCTAAGAATTGTCAGGGAGAAGGGGGAATTAAAGAATGAGGGGACCTGGCCATCAGGAGAATGATCTGTGGGGCTGTAGGAATTGGCAGTGGTGGTAGGACTACGGGAACTGCCGCCAATCCGGGCCACATCTGGAAAGTCCAGAAATGGACTCTCCTCCAAGTAGGAGGTCCGTATATGTTAAAGGTGTTGTTTTAGAGTAGTGGGGAGAGGAGAGACTGTCCAAAAAGCATGATTAGGACAACTTGCTTCTAGAAAAAAACAAACAGAACTCTACTTCAAACCAAACACAAACGTTCATTCTGGGTAAACTAAAATAAGTTGTAAAAGTACCAGAGGAAAAAGGAAAGATTAATGGTGGGGTACCATAAAGACAGAAAACTTCTGAGTGGCAGAAGGCCCCGCACACAAGGAAAGGAGCAGAATCAGCCTGGGAAACCAGTGTGCGAAGTCTGGAAGAGTCCTAGCGGGAACAGAGGGAGCGCGGGCTCTGGGGCCGGCTTTGAGGAAGAGGCCTCGGGCCTTGGCAAATGTCAAGCCGCGAGGACAGGACCTGGGTGACGTGGGTGGGGGTGTGGCGACTGAGGAAAGGAGATGAGGTGGGTTTCCGCGGTGCTGAGTGTGAGGTGTTGGTGGGACGTTAGGGTTGCCCAGAGGAGGGGCATGGAGGGCAAGACTCGAGGGAACACCAGCCCTTCCAGCAGAATCGCAGGGGCGGTCTGGGAGACCGGGATTGTGCGTGAGGGTGGCGCGGTGGTCGGAAATCAGGAAGGAGGGAGCCGCGTGTGGCCCACAGCGCCCTGTGTCGCTGGGGGGCCAGGCCATTGCCCCTCCGTCCTCCCTTTCCCCACGTTCCCTGCCGTGCAGAGCCGGCCTTCCTCTCGCGTGTCTGAGCGGCTGCCCACGCGGGAGACCCCCCTCCGCAACCTCTGCCCCCTCCTACCCTCCTGACCTCTGGCACCAGCCCTTTGTGTCCCTGTCCTCAGCCATGCACCGGGCCTTCCAGACCGACCTCTACCTGCTGCGCCTCCGGGCTGCCCGTGCCTACGTGCAGGCCCTCGAGTCCAGCCTGAACCCTGTGTCCGTGACGGCCCGGGAGCCCCTCAAGCTGCACGCTGTGGTGAGTGAACACCCCGGGAGGGGGGGCGGTGGTCAGGCCACCTCAGGGCTGGAGGGACAGAGGTCAAGGGTGAGTAGGAACCCCTCACTGCACTGGAACCCCTCCCGGCTCTGGAGGGACTCTCGCAGCCAGGCGACGAGGGACAAAGCGGTTCATTCGAGTACCCGCGGGCAGCCTGAGGTGTTGGGACTGCCTGGTGCCGGGAGGGGAAGTCCTGAGACTGGCCCAGGCACAGGAGGAGGAGCCCTGCACTCGGACACAAGTGACCGCGAGATCATCTGGGCTCTGGCCAGGGCTCAGTGGGTCCCGGAGGTGTGCTGTCTGACCCAACCGGGTTTCCGATTTCTCTCTCTCTAAAGGAAGTAGAGGTGGGGCGGGGGAGGGAATAGGCTGCAGAGCAACTGAGGCTAAGAGAGAGGAAAAAGAAGTCATTGTGGCCACCACAGGATGAGAGCAGGCAGTGGGGACAGCCTGGGAAGACGGGCAGGGACAGTAGTGAGGCCATGGGTGGGAGCTGGGGCTTCCGTTCCAGGCCAGCTCTGCCTCTGACAACTGAGTGCCCTGCACCAAGCCCTTTCCCCTCTCTGGGCCTTTGCTGATCCCCGTACAAATAGGAGCCTCTGAGGGGCCCTGGATGAAGGGCAGGACAGTGCGTTAGAGCAGTTGGAAAAAGGTGACTCGAGGACACTGATGAGAAAGCTGGAGGGCAGGGCACATGGGATTCAGCGCCCAGAGATGCTGGTTCTAAGGGCTTTCTCCACCCACCCCACTTTCTCCACTAGGTTCAGGGCCTGGGCCCCACCTTTAAGCTCACACTTCACCTGCAGAACACGTCAGCAGCCCGACCCATCCTGGGGCTGCTGGTCTGCTTCCTATACAACGAGGTGCTCTATGCTCTGCCCCGGGCCTTCTTCAAGGTACTGGGCCTCACGGAGACACGGAGTGAAAAAGACCGGGCTGGGGCCTGGGGAGGTGCCCGCAGACTCAAACAGGTCGGTGGTGAGGGAGCTGGCTGGGGGCTGCAGCCATAGACCAGGCTGGGGCAAGGCAGAGACCTCTGGGGAGAAAGCCCAAGACATGCCCCGCTGCTCTTCTCCCCACCTGAGAGGTTTCAGGGAGCACACAGAAGATTCTGGGAGAACAGCTAGACTCGGGCTCCCACCTGTGCCTCTCTCAGAAACCTGTTGGTGCTGGGATCCCAGAGCCCATCCTCCCTCGCAGCCATACCTGCAGTAGGAATGGGAGCTTCCTTCTGCCCCAAGGAGACTTTTTTCCACGGGCCTGTTTTCCTGCCAGGTCCAGATTGGACCCTAAGGTGGGAGGACCAGAACCCGAGAAAGACTCTGGGACTTGGTTGAGAGTCAAGAGGTCTGGGTTTAATCCTGGATATCCATGTGGTCCTGGAGCGTCTACTCCCCTCCCTGAACCCCATGCATCGCGATGGGCCTGCCCTGCCCTGCCCGCGCTGCCCCCCCGATTCAGGCTACAGCGAACGCAGCTTCTGTAGCAGGCGTGAGAGTGCCCTGGAACCTGGCGAACACTGTCCGGGCACGAGGGCTGATCTCCTTACCTCTTTGTCCCCAAACTCAGGTCCCCTTGCTGGTGCCAGGACTCAGCTACCCACTGGAGACCTTCGTGGAGAGTCTCAGTGACAAGGGCATCTCAGACATTATCAAGGTAGGTGGCCAGTGAGAGTACTACATGGGGGGCCAGTGAGACCGCGGTGGACAAGGCCCCCGAGTGGCTGCTGGGTCAGGGTGGCTATCTGCTGCCTCCCAGTCCCCTTCAACAGGGGTGGGGTGGTTGCCTGTGACAGGGGCCAGTCCAGGCTTGGGTTTGCAGGGAGCAGGAAGGACAAGGGGTCCACCCCTCCTGCCACGGGCACTTGCTCTGTAGGTGCTGGTGCTTCGAGAAGGCCAGAGCGCACCCCTGCTGAGTGCCCATATCAACATGCCCGTGAGCGAGGGGCTGGCAGCCGCCTGACCCCAGGACTGGTGTTGAGAGGCCTGCGGAATCAGGACCAGGAAGATACAGCCCCTTGCACCGAGCTGGGCAGAGTGAGGGGCCCCAGGCCCATTCCCCAAGCAGCAGTGTGTTGGGGCTACAGTTTCCTTCTCCCATGTGTCTCCTTTCTCCCCACCCTGGCTGCTGGGTGACCTGTAGAAGCAGGTCAGTGAGTACCCAGGAGGCTCAGCTCCTTCCCCTCAACAAGTCCCATGCACTTGCCCCCTGGACGCTTGCTGCTCCTCTGTCTCCCCACTTTGCTCCAGAATCACACCCGGGTCTGAAGGAAGATGTCTGAAGCGGTAAAGGCCAGAGGAGGGGCATAGGCCCAGCCTTCTCCTTCGCTGCTTTCCTTAGACACATTTACTCATGTGTGGCTGCAGGTCCAGGCCAGAATTGGCTATGGCCTGACCTGGGATAATTAGAGGCTTTTTCTTGGGCAAGACTGAGCCCCCTTTTGCTTATGGGGTTCCAGAGGTTTGGCTGATGCCTAGCTCAGCTTACAGGCAAATCACATGCTCTGATCTTTCTTGTGAGCTAAACAAGGGACCTCCTCTTTCTATTCAGGGGGCCAAGGGAGTGGCTGGCTCCCCACAGGGGGCTTTCCTGAAATTTGGGCTCAACCAAGGTCTTAGGCCCGTGATGCTCCGTGACAATACCCAAGGGAGGAACTGGTGCAGGAGGGTATAGAGGGCCCGAGCAGGGAGCTACTGACCCCCGCCCCCACCAGGCTTCTGGAGGCCACACAGCTGCTGTCCTGATTTGGATGTTCATGCCCAGAAAGGGCATCCCAGGAGAAGAAGGCTCAGTTAGAGCAGAGGTGGGGCTGGGGTGCACAGATGTTTCTGGGGTCCTGGGGAGGTGCACAGGAGGCAGAAGCCCAGATGGCTCTTCTGTGCCCTGGAACCCAGATCAGTCATGTAAGTGGGAAGTTCACTAGGCAGTGTGGTAGGGTGAGAGAATGAGCTGGAAAGGCATGGACCGGAGGTGTTGAGTGTGGCTTAACCTTGAGGGAAGGCACATGTTTAGACCACAAGGACCAGAGACCCACAATCCTGGCCCTCGGGGCCTCCTGGAGCCCTGGCCGGTCTGCCTGGCCCACCTCTCAGCCCTCCACAAGGCTGGTGCTACCAGGGCCACCCCGAGCCATTTGTGAGCCAGGACCCTGCCCCTTGAGGACCTGGATCTTCCTCTGTCTGACCAGGAGCAGCCTCGCATGTGGTAGGTATCTCAGGCGTGTGGGAAGTGACCAATGCCTTCCGGGCTGCTTTCCCCACATGTAGAAGGAGGCAGTTTGAGCAGATTCAGCTCTGGCATCCTGGGAGCTGGGCAGCCCCTCTAGAGGAAATGAGTCAACTGCAGAAAGGCGGTATTTGACAGGATAACTGTAGAGCTCTGGCCCTTGATACCAAGGGCCCCAACCTAACTGCTGTGCCCAGGCAGTGGCCTCCGTGTCCAGGACACCAGTGAGGGACTGGCGTCCACAGCTCACAGCCCACCCCCTAAGCCTTCCAAGGAATGCATTCTGGGGCCGGGTTAAGAGAAGCAAGGGGAGCGGCGGTGCGTGGGTGGCTCAGTCGGTTGAGCATCTGACTCTCGATCTCAGGGTGGGGAGTTCAGTCCTGCGTTGGGATCTGTGCTGAGTGTGGAGCCTACTTAAAAAAGAGAAAGCATGAGGTCTGGACCAGAGAGAGAGCCCATCCCCCTCCTCTGTGCACTGTGCACAGCCGCTCGCAGACGTAGATCAGTTGAATCAGAACGGTGAGGGCTCTCTAGATGGAGCCAAGTGGGGCATGGCTGGAGCAAGCAGGTGGTTTACCCAGAAATGGAGAGAGAAACACAGGGAGTGTTTCTCAGTCGGAGAGATTTCAGTCGGAGAGATTTCAACTTAACCTGAAGAACATCCTGAGAGAGCTTAGCAGAGTTGGAAAGGCCTGCCCTAGAAGGAAGTGAGCCCCTTGTCTCTGGGACGGAGCTAGCTCTTCACAGGGTTTGTGTGCTGGGCCACATGACCGTAGACTCTCTCCTACCCCAATCAAGGGATGACTATGTGAACTTGGAACAGAAAGTCTGATCTGGATTCTGTTCGTAGCTCTTTCATGATGAGGAAAGTGGAGAAACTTCCAAAGCCCAGCGCCTCTTGAGAGCGTGTGATGTGATACGACGTACCTGTGAACTGTGTCCCTGTGGACAAGTGGAGGAACAGGAAACCAGGGCAGCTCGTGCCACCCAGGGCCCTCACTAGTCAGAGCTTCAGGAGGCTGTCGACACTGGGGATGAGGGGGGTTGGTATCTTTGTAAAAAGTATTTTTCTAAAAACGTACCTACTTAGAACTATGGAGTTAGTTTACAAGAAAATAGCCTCTCCCCATTACCCACGACTGCTCCCTTGCTACAGTCATTTTCAGTTCTCTTAGCTATTATTTTTTTCAGTAATTTCTCTGAGTTCAACATGAGGCTTGAATTCACAACCCCAAGATCAAGAGTCACGTGCTCCACTGAGCCAGCCAGGTGCCCCATTAGCTATTTATTTTTAAAATATGCTTCAGGGCACCTGGGTGGCACAGTTGGTTAAGCATCCAGCTCTTGATTTTTGACTCAGGCCATGATCTCAGGGTCAGGACATCGAGCCCTGTGTCCGGCTCCACACTGAGCAAGGAGTCTGCTTAGGATTCTTTCTTTTCCAGGCGCCTGGGTGGGTCAGTCGGTTAAGTATCTGCCTTCAGCTTGGGTCATGATTTCAGAGTCCTGGGATCGAGCCCTGCACTGGGCTCTGCTCAGCAGGGAATCTGCCTCTCCATCTCCCTTTGTTCCTCCCCCTGCTTGAGCTCTTCCACTCACTCACTCTAATAAAATCCTTAAAAAAAAAAAAAAGATTCTCTCTCTCTCTCTATTCCTTCTCTGCCCTCTGCTCTTTTTCTAAGAAAAAAATGAAATATTAAAATATATATATATATATATTTGCTTATACTACTCTTGCTTGATTTCTCATTCTAGACACTATCTGTTGGCTCTCTTATACCAGATGAGCCTTTAGCTCCCTTGTGACAGTACCTTGCTCCCTTCTTGCCCCAATTTTTAGGTAAATTAATACTCACTGTTTAAATTGCTATTTATATTACTATGTGAAAGTTATTCACTGCAGAGTTAAAAATTGGGATATAATTAAATTACTTTTGAATTTTTCATGGAGTTAACAGTTGCCTTTTTTTTCTTTCATTTGCTTTGTTTTCTGTATATACCAATTGTTCATTCTTCCCCCATCCAGTCTAACAGTTCTTTGTTTCTAGACACTTTGCTTCATCCCCTGCCTCAGTGAGAACTGTTTGCTCCCTAAAACTGCTGCAGAGCATTTCTCCTGACTAGATCCTCTGGTTCCCGGGCCCCGTGTCTTCATCTTTCATAGTTCTTTTACCCCTCGTTTGGTGAAGCATATCCACAAGTACCTTCTCTAAAAAGTCACTAGACTTAAAATTTTTAAAACATGGTCTAAAAAAATCTTTATTCCATTCAGCCACATGTGATAGCAGGTCATAAAATTTGAAGTTGAAAATAATTTCACACAAGAAAATCATTTTGGGGGCGCCTGTGTGGCTCAGTGGGTTAAAGCCTCTGCATTCAGCTCAGGTCATGATCCCAGGATCCTGGGATCAAGCCCCACATCAGGCTCTCTGCTCGGCAGGGAGCCTGCCTCCTGCCCCCTCTGCCTGCCTCTCTGCCTATTTGTGATCTCTGTCTATTTGTGATCTCTGTCTGTCAAATAAATAAATAAATAAAAATCTTTTTTAAAAAATCATTTTTAAGGCAGTTATTCACTTGTGTTCAGATTTCTGCTAATGCTGTTGAGAAGTTCCATACCATTTTTGCTCCTGACCTTCTCTTTCTCTGAGGTTCTGAAATGTCAGGACGTGCCTTACTGTGTGTTGTTGTGCTGTGGGGTGGAGATATATATCCTTCACTTCTACAAACTTTTGTTTTCTTGGTGATTTCTTCCCATTGTTTCTGTTCACTCTGGAATTCTCATTAAACCCAGTACCTGATAAATGGTTAATTCCAGAGAGAACAGGATTGATCATCTATTTTAATTCTCTCTGTTCTCACATTGTCTTTCTGTCTGAGGGATTTTTATGTTTCTGCTCTTCTCTGGAACTGTTTTTAAAATTCCATTATTTTGGGACGCCTGGGTGGCTCAGTTGGTTAAGCAGCTGCCTTCGGCTCGGGTCATGATCCCAGCGTCCTGGGATCGAGTCCCACATCGGGCTCCTTGCTCGGCGGGGAGCCTGCTTCTCCCTCTGCCTCTGCCTGTGCTCACTCTCTCTCTCTCCCTCTCTCTTTGACAAATAAATAAATTTAAAAAAAAAAAAAATTAAAAAAAAAAAAGAAACCAAAAAAAAAAATAAAATAAAATAAAATTCCATTATTTTAATTCTCAACTCTTTCTGTTCTCTGTTCAATCTTTAACTCTAGTATCTCTTCAAAGACACAGTTGAGCCCAGCAAACCGTCAGTCAACAACTGACTTCTAGAGAGTTACTTCAGTAACAACAGAATACACATTTTTTTTCCTCAAGCTTACATGGAACAATCACTAAAACGGACTGCATTCTGGTCCATAAAATATGCCTTAATCAACTTAAAACCATCAAAAGAATACATTGCTCTCAGGTCAAGATGGAATTAAACCAGAAATCACTAACAGAAGGATAGCTGGAAAATCCCCAAATGCTTGGAAATGAAACAACAAACTTCTACGTAACACATGAGTCAAAGAAGAAATCTCAAGAAAAATTTAAAAATCTTTTGAACTGAATGAAAATGAAAACACAACTTACCAAATTTGTGGGATTTAAGCAGCAAAAGTGTGCTTAAAGGGAAATGTACAGCACTGAATGCATGTTTGTTTGTTTTTTAAAAGATTTTATTTATTTATTTATTTGACAGACAGAGATCACAAGTAGGCAGAGGCAGGCAGAGAGAGAGGGGGAAGCGGGCTCCCCGCTGAGCAGAGAGCCTGATACAGGGCTCGATCCCAGAACCCTGGGATCATGACCTGAGCCGAAGGCAGAGGCTTTAACCCACTGAGCCACACAGGCGCCCCTGAACGCATGTTTTAAAAAAGAAGAAAGATCTAAGATCAATAACTTAACTTTCCACCTTAGGAAATAAGAAAAGAGCAAAATAAGTCCAAAGTAAGCAGGAAGAAAGAAAAAAGAGAGCAGAAATCAATAAAACTGAAAACGGGAAATTAGTAGAGAAAATCAACAAAACTAAAAGCTGGTTCTTGGAAATCTCATCAGAACCAGCAGGGCAACTGCTTATCTCCAAGTCTAATGCAAGGTAGAAGCAGGAGAAAAACCTCTTCTGAGAATTTTTGCCCATAAGCCCGCCTGACTAGGTTTACGACCTAAACTGACAATACCTGGGTGGTCCGAAAGACCCACAGCTGAAAAGGTAGTATAAAGTGGTGCAGGAGCGCCTGGGTGGCTCAGTTGTTAAGCGTCTGCCTTTGGCTCAGGTCGTGATCCTGAGGTCCTGGATTGAGCCCCAAATTGGGCTCCCTGCTCAGTGTGAAGCCTGCTTCTCCCTCTCCCACTCCACCTGCTTGTATTTTCTCTCTCAATGTCTCTCTCTCTCAAATAAATAAACAAAATCTTTTTTAAAAATAAAGTGGTGCAGGATTTGTCATCAGGTGACTGAGAAACACATTTTCCTCTCTGGAGGAATTTACTGTTGCCCCATTCTCAAAAACAATCCCCCTTGATAAAATGCCAAGAAATATGAACTCACAGTCAAACCCACAAATTGCAAGAAAATAAGACATTGTGAAGAGGACCCACCGTAAACAATAGCCCGTGTACTCAGGCCTCAGAGGCTTAAAATAATGGAATTACCAAACAATGTAAGATGTGTGTCTTCAATATATTTAAAGAAAAAAAAAAAAACTTAAAATATAAGTAGAGAGCAAGAGAAGATATAAAATGACCAAGCAAATCTGAAAAAGAAGCAAACAAAACTAGAAATGAGAATAAAATATTTGATGTGTAAAACTCATGGAGGAATGGGCACAACCACTAAAAAAGGAAAGTCAATAGATGGTTTCACAGCTAAACAAAGACCTAACTGGAAGGTAGATCTGTAGAAATTATCCAGAATGCCAAACATAGAAAATATGAGGATGGAGTAGAAAGGTCTCATCAGAGTTTCAGTTGGGACAGAGAAAATATGTGAAGGTGTGACTAAGAATCTTCTAGAACTGATGAAAGACATCAATTAGAAAACCCAAGGAATTTCATGAGGGTAAATACAGAGAAAACCACACTCACGCACATAACAGTAAACTGCAAAATATTGAAGACAAAAAATCCTAAAAGCATTGGAGACGAAAGTATCTTCAAAGGAAAAACAATAGATGACAGCTGATGTAACAGTGGCAATGGAAACCAAAAGACAGAATAGTATTTTTAACATATTGAGAGGAAATAACTATTAACCTAGAATTCTGCATCCAGCAAAAAGGAACCTTTTTTTTTTTTTTAAGATTTTATTTATTTAACAGTATGTGAGGAAGCACAAGGTGGGGATGGGTCAGAGCCAGAAGCAGACTCCCTGTGAGCAGGGACCCTGATTCAGGATTTGATCCTGGGACTCCAGGATCATGACCTGAGCCAAAGGCAGTGGTTTAACCAACTGAGCGACCCAGGCACCCTGGAACTTTAAATAAAAAGGGTAAAAAACTAAAAACTACAAAAGGTGATACAGATAGAAAGCACAAACTCAAGTGGTAGAAATAATGTACCCAAGTATATTAATTGCAATAAATATAAATAACCAAATGTTTTAACTGGAAGACAGTCTTGTCTAGATTTTTAAAAATCCCAACTGTGGGGCACCTGGGTGATTCAGTCAGTTAAGTGTCTGCCTTTGGCTCAGGTCATGATCTCCGGGTCCTGGGATTGAGCCCCGCATCAGGCTCCCCACTCAGCGGGAAGCCTGTTTCTCCCTCTCCCTCTGCTCTTCCATCCCCACACTCATGCGCTCTCTCTCTCTCTCTCTAAAAATAATAAAAATAAATCTAACCAAAAAAAGGCATGATCTTTATGAGAAAAAGTATATAACTTTATTGAAAACATTTAATGGACATACCATGTTCATGAACTGAAAAATGCAATTTCAATTTCATATGGATGTTGATCTTTCCCAAACTGATCTATAGATTCAGTTGGGTTTCATTCACAATCTCAAAGGGATTTTTTATTGGTGGAACTTGACAAGTGCATTCTAAAATTTATATGGAAGAGCAAGGACCAAGAACAAGGACCAAGACTTAGGAAGTCATACAACAGAGGTGGACAAAGTGGAAAAATTAATTGTGGTATAGTCAGTGGGTCAATATACACCAAGGAGAAGGAATGCCTTACAGCTCTACACATTCATCTGGATAAATCTCAGAAACGTAATATTGAGTGAAAAGGCAAGTCACAGAAGAATAAACATGGTATGGTTCCACTTACATAAAATTCAAACACATGCAAAACCAACACAAACCTAGTAATACAATTACAAGGCAAAGCAAGGGAATGATTCAGACAGCACAGTGTTTTCTCCACCAGGGAAGGGCACAGCGGGGGCTTCAAAGGAAGTGGTCTCTTTCTTAAATGTGGGGAGGGAGGGAGTTTATTTTATAAATATTTTCTTGCATCTCCTTACTACTTAATAAAAACAATAGAAGGCAGAGGAGGAAACAAGAAGTCGGCCAGTGCTTCCGTGCAGCACCAAGTGCCAGGCATGCCACATTCCTAACCGTTAAGAACTAGCAATTGAACATGCCATTTGGGGAAACCAAGAAGTCCTAGCAGCTCAAAGCTCTGTGGGTATGGACAGGGCTTGTCAGAAGGTTGGGCCTCTCTGAGGGTTCCTGGGCAACAAGCCTGCCGTGTCACTGGATGACATCTCCCCAACCCAAAGCAGCATCTGCAGACTTTCTCACTCACTTAACCGCATTTTTGGTCCAGCCCCTCACCCCCCACCTTCCCCTGAGACCCCAAGCTTCTTTAGGTGGCCTCCACCTGTACCTCAGAGGGGTAGTTGCCTGGCTGCATGGGGGCCCTGGTTGGGGAGGGACGACCTAGATGCTGCTCATACAAACTTCGGGTCAGTCCCTACTGTCTGTCCCAAACCCTGCCTTCTATGGTGCCAGGAGTTTCTGAGCCTCTCCAGGGCTCTGGGGTGCAGTATGGCTGCCTTTCGGCCCCTCCAGGAATTAACTTCTAATTCTCTGCTAAGAGAGGAAATGAGCCTCCTCTTCCCATCTTCCAGAATGTCATCAGCCTCTCTGGTCTACTCCTGTCTCCCTTCTAGTTTATCCTTGTGATGTATATGTTTTATGTCTTTACTGTCATTTTATTGGGGTTTTTTTGTTTTTTGGGGGTTTTTTAAGATATTTATTTATTTGACAGACAGGGATTACAAGCAGGCAGAGAGAGAGGAGAGAGGAGGAAGCAGGCTCCCCGATGAGCAGAGAGCCCGATGCGGGGCTCGATCCCAGAACCCTGGGATCATGACCTGAGCTGAAGGCTGAGGCTTTAATTCACTGAGCCACCCAGGTGCCCCTTTACTATCATTTTAGATTTTAAAAGGAAACAGAGGTAAACCCATGTGTTTAAACCTGCCACATTTAACTGGGAGTCTGTTCATTATATTTTTTATTTATTTATTTATTTTTAAAGATTTTATTTATTTGACAGAGAGAGATCACAAGTAGGCAGAGAGGCTGGCAGAGAGGGGGAAGCAGGCTCCCTGCTGAGTAGAGAGCCCGATGTGGGCTCAATCCCAGGACCCTGGGATCATGAACTGAGCCGAAGGCAGAGGCTTTAACCCACTGAGCCACCCAGGCACCCCTGTTCACCATATTTAAATAAAAACGTTTAACAGGGAGCTCCTAAAGAGCCCAGAGAGGAAGAGCTTCGCTTTCTGAGCAGAATCCCGCCAATGCCTGAACATACCACCTGATTTCTCTGCCTCGATTTTGCTACTCACTTGCCTCAGCCTGGCAAGGGTGAAGGAGAAACCACAAAGATCTACGTTCAAATCCTGACTCCTCCATTCACTGCCCCATGACCTTATCACATCAACTCTCATAACTGCTGCCCCTGGAACCAGTTTAGCCCGAGAGGCACAGCCCAGCGGAGATGCTTCTCACTGTAAAGCACTGAACCTGAGGATGTTGGATTCTTGTTCCCTGGTCACCACGCGCCGCCCTGGTCTGCTGCTGCCCCAGACCCAGCACACCAAAGCCAAAGGAGGCAGAGCCCCAGCCCCTTAAGCCGTCAGGCATTCTGTGATTCCCATGCATGACAATCAGAGGAAACCCGAAAGAGCAGCCCGGGCAATAGCGAGGGACCAGAAACCCAGAAAGATGGAGGGAGTCCAAGAACCAAGTGGGCGCTTTATTAACCCAGCAAAGGGGTGACTAGGCTGGCCAAGCAGCCCCTTACCAAACCACCCACTCTACTCAGGGCAGAGCTGTGGGACCCAAACCCTGGATACCAGAGTCCAAGCTGGGCAGGGGGCAAGGCCAAGGATGGGACTGGAGGCCGGGGTTGGGCCCAAAAGGAGTTAGAAGCCCCCCTCTCCTTCTACCTTCTCCCTGAACACCTCTGGCTCTTCCTGGAATCAGGAAGCCACGAGGCCCACATCTGCTGCGGTCTGGAAGGTGATCCCATCCCCAGGCAGTGGGGAGGCCAGGAAGGGCCAGAGCCAGACGAGGACCCAGCGGGGCCCCAGAGCCGCCCGCAAGTTGTGGCAAGGGCCCAGATCATAAGAGTGCTGGCCCCGAGCCCATTCCCACGTGGTCTGGCCCCGCAGCAGCAGCATCCCATGGAAGAGCAGCCCAGCCCCACACAACAGTGCGCCGGCCACACACGTGTCGGTCACAAAGGCCAGGGCAAACTGCGCCAGAGACACTCTGCCTGCAAGGAGAAAGCAAGAGGGTCAAGGGGCAGCTGCGGGCCCAGGCCTCCCAAAGCCCAGCTCCTGCCCTTCTTCCACTCCCTACCCTCCGCCACAAAGCAGGGCTCATGCCTCTGCTCAGCCAACGCCTAGGGGCTGCTCCCTGGCCAGCCCACGCTGGCAACCTGGGTAGACGCAGCCCCTGCCCAACACCCGACTTGCATTCGTCACAAACCTATGAGCACCTCCCACGTGCTAGACGCGGTGGCAGACACCAGGAGGAACGGCGGACAGCAGCTCTGACCCCAGTGTCTTGCTCACAGACAGACAGATGAGTTCTCACTTAATTACGGAGGGGATGTGTGTTACAGCGGGAAAGAGGAGCACCTTCCGGCCCACAGTGGGCACCACGGGTCTGCTGAAATAATGACCTACACGCTGCTGTCATTCTGCTCAGTGAAAGAAGCCACAGGCACAAAGGGCACATGTACGATGTCACGTCTGTGAAATGTCCCGAACAGGCAAATCCACAGAGACACACAGGGGCTGGGGGACTCGGAGTGGGTTGTGACTACGGATGAAAATGTTCTGGATTTTCTAGCGGTGATGGCTGCACCACATTGTGAATGTACTAAATTCCACTGAATCTACTAGGAAGGGGTTAAAATGACGAATTTCATGTTATATGAATTCCACTTCATTAAAAAAAGAGAGGCTATATGGGGAAATGCCAAGCAGACTTCGGAGGCTAAAGGAAGTGGGTTTCATCTGTTTTAATTAAGTGACATCTTGGGTGGTGTCTGTAGGACGTATTTGCTAGGCAAAGAGGGGAGAAAACATTCTGTTTGACGGTCCTAAGGCAGGATGGGGAGGGGCCTGTGAGATGAGTATGTGGATGGTTCTGGAAGCTCCGGAGAGAAGCCCAACCCCAACATGCAGACCTGCAGGTGGTTGGCATAGGCGGTCCCAAGACCCGCCAGAGTGTAGAGAGGAATGGGTCCTCAGCATCAGGAGACCGGGTCCTTTGGGACCCGATCAAGAGAAGAGAGGGAAACCAAAACTTTAGGGAGAAACCCTGCAGTATGAGCTCCTGGAGATGCCCAGGGTACAGCCTTTCCAGGAAGTGGGAGGCCAGCAGTTTTATGCGGCAGAAAGGTCTCGTGAAGCAAAGAGAACTCAAAAGGGTCCTCCGGCCTTTGTGGGGACAGAGGCATTCTCAGAAGGGGGAGGGGGAAGGAGCCAGTTTGGAGCAGGTACAGGAGTCAGTGGGAGGTGAGGAAAAGCAGCCTATGACCCCGGGGAAGTCCTTCGAGAAGCGTGGCTGCTAAGAGAGGAGCCAGGAGGCAAGAGCTAGGGAGGAGGAGGATGTGTGGTGACGAGAGGGTTTGTATAGGTGGGAAAAGCCAGTGGAGGGGGCCTGGGTTGGCAGGAGAAGCAGCAGGCCACGGTGAGGCTTCCAAACAGGAACAAAGGGCCAGACGCCAGGAGAAGCTGGGGGCAGTCAGCCTGGCTTCGGATCTGAGAATGGGACAGCGGACATACCAACTGACGTTTTCTCTGTGACGGATTTCAAGGGAGGTGGGGCCCTGGAGAACAGGAAAGTGGGAAGGTTGGAGCCATAGTCATTAGGGGGAGCAAGCTTATGAGAAACCAGCATGGCCAGACACGAATGAGGGCCAGCTGGGGTCAGCAGCCATGAATGTGACATGGGACCAATGGCCACAAAGTACCAGCTCTCAGCACCCAGCGGCAGACAGAGAGAAGACAGGAAGGCACCATGGGAGACAGAGCCAGGAGGGTTGAGATGTTGGCAGGAGAATGGTGGAAATGAGGGTTCTAAGCTGGATGCAGGGTCAGTGAAAAGGGAAGGCGCTGACGGACAGAAGCTCACAAGGCAGGCGTCCTGAAGTGTGAGAATCAGAGCTGGCTGGGAGAGGAAGTGGGGAGCAGAGAGAGGGGGTGATCGGCTCATGGCGTGACACACTTTGGCTTCTGAGGTGTAGGGTGGAGGTGGGAGTGGGTGAAGGAGGTCAAATGGAGAGAAGGTCCAGAAGCTGAACAACTGGGGCACTGAGTGGGCCATCGGCCCAGACTTCCAGCCACCCGCGACTTCTACAGGGCCCAGGGCTTGAGGAGGCAATGGCTACAGAGAGGTGGGGTGCAGGGAAGTATAGCCCGAGGGCCTGCGTCTCTGTAGAAGCAGGGGGTCATCGAGGCGGCAGAGGAGGGCTGCTCAGGGAGCCAGCGTGATCACAGCAAGACACTGACAACCCCACGGGGCCTCCCAAGGCCTTTCCCCAGCCCCTCCGGGCTGCAGGGAGGGGCCAGAGCCGGGCTTGGAGAGGGTGAGGAGACTCA
Organism: Mellivora capensis; assembly: GCA_004024625.1. NCBI lineage: Eukaryota > Metazoa > Chordata > Mammalia > Carnivora > Mustelidae > Mellivora > Mellivora capensis. The sequence continues at coordinate 44,933 of PISX010012417.1, read as the reverse complement.
GCCACTGTTCAGAGTGATCAGGGAGGAGTAACTGTGTCATGCAGAACAAGGCCTCCCAGTCAGCCTCCTGATCCATGCCTTCACCTCCCAACTTCCAAAGACTGGAGCTTCCCTCTGCCTATAACTTTCACCGGCTCCCCAGTGTCCACACAAGTCAGGGCTCTCTCTCCTCATACCAGCGTTCAGGGATGGTCTCCACCATCCAGTCTGAAGCTACCCCCTACCCAACCTCCATGCCTTTGTTCGGGCTGCTCCCTCCCCATCCCAACACCGCCCCCAACTCCCACCAGTCCTTCCTTCTCTGCCAACACCTAGAATCCTTGCCTGATTCTCCTAGCCAGAACTCTGTACCTGTGTCAAGGCCCTGTATTTTACGGTACTGCATAACCAGTCGAATCCCAAGGCTGCCCTCACCCCCCACAAATGACATGGGAACTGGGTCCCCAGGACGTCACCAGGAGAACCAGCCAGAAATCCCCTCCCCCACCAGAAGGGCCCACTGCAAGGGCCTCTGCCTCTGTGGGCACCTCCCAAGCTCCCCACCTGTGAGCAGCATGAGCCAGGGCAGCAGGAGGAGAGCGGCAGTGTGCAGGGGCGCATGGGCTCGCAGGAGGGCAGACAGGGCTGGGCCCAGCAGCACAGAGACGTGGAGCAGGACGCCTGCAGCATGAAGCAACAGGCACAGGAAGGGCCGGTAGTTGCGGAATCCCACGCAGCGGCCCAGCAGGCGGCAGTGGTGATCCCGACGAAGGACGCAGACGCGGCAGGTGGAACAATGCCCACTGCGCGGTGGCACCTGGCTCTGGCACTGGTAGCAGTAACTGCAGGGAAGGAACCACAGCGTCAGTTCCGCCAGCAGCTCGGAGTGCGCCCCATCATGCCCGCTTAGCCTCGGAGCCATCCTGGGGAAATAGGCACAGCCACTGCCCTAACAGCCTCAACACCATCATACATAAACGCAGGCCGGACATCCCTGCCTGGGCCCTTCCAGCTAGAGCACTGAAGGTGCCAGGGCTCTTGCAGCTCGGACAGCCCAGTCTTAAGGCCTTTCTCTGGCCTCCAACATCCGGGAGCCAACTTCTCACTTCCTCCGTGGTCACCACATTGGTCCAAGTCACCATGAACTCTCCCCTGGATTACCGCATCAGATTCTTAACTTCTCTCCCTGATTGATCCCAGCTCCGGTCCCTCCTGGTATTGTCTCACCCCAGCAGACAGGCTGATCCTTAAAAATCTAAGTCGTGTCCTCCTCCTCTTCTCAAAACCCTGCAATGGCTGTCCATCTCACTGGCAGTGAAACGCAAAACCTTCAGTGTCCTACAGGGTCTTTCTATCTCTACCCTTCCACCCCTTCCTTTCACTCCACACCAGCCATACTGGCCTTCTTGCTGTTCCTGGAACATGCAAGGCACGTAACTGCTTCACTCTTTGCACTGTCTGTTCCCTCTACCTGGAATGCTCTCCCCCAGATTCCCACATGGCTAACTCCTCCACGTCCTTAAAGTCTTTGGTCAAATGCCTACTTTGACTACCCTATTTAAAACTGCAACCCGGACACCCTCTATCCCGCCCTACTTTTTGTTTCCATACCATCTTCTAACATTCTACGTAATTTCCTTATTTATATTCCCATAGCTTATCACCTGCCCGCCCCCCCCACCCCGAAATCACCTCCAGGAGGTCAGTAATCTATTCTCTTGGACCTCCAGCGGCCGGAACAGTACCTTGCACATAGTAGGTGCTCATTAAATATTTGTAAGTGAGTGAATGATATTTCTTCTGGATCTACCATCCCAGACTGTAAGAGTGTTCTGGCGCTAACGAGCGGATCCTGTCGTAATCTGGTTCTAACATCTTCTGGTCCTAGGGCACCTCCCCCTGTCCACGGCTCCTGCTTCCCCCACCCCACCCCCCAGCTCCCGCGCCCCACTCACGCCCAGCCCTGGCCCAGACCGCGGCCGGCCAGCATCACGCCCCGAATGCTAGGGTCGGAGCGCAGGAAGAGCCCCACGTTGCCCAGCAGGTTGAGCAGCTGGAAGGCGGCCAGCACTAGCTGCAAGGCCCGAGCCAGGGGTCCCAGCGGGGGCGGCCCGGGACCCAGAATCAGTACATAGGCCAGCTCCAGGCCCACAGCCGCGGCCCACAGGGCGGTGAGCACGAGAGGCAGCCGCGCGGGCGCCCCCTCCGCGGTCCCCACAGCCCAGGGCTGCCCCATGGCTTGGACCCGGCAGTCGGATCCCGAGTACCCCGCCGCTTCCGTATTGGGGCGGGGATAGTGGCAGACGGACGCCTGCTACCACCAATAGAAGCTCCGAACGGAGTTTCGAGTCACGGGGAGCGCCGGCAGATGCAGACATGTGATTGGACGGCCGCAGGAGCCTCGGAGAAGCTTATCCCCCCGGCGCTGGAGCCGGCGGGGGTTGCTCGTTGTGGCCACGCCCACCCACAGAGTCCCGCCCCTCCCGCAGAAGCCCCGCCTTCTGGCCTCGCTGGCTTTGAGGATTGAATTGCAGGCTCGGTGCCGGCGGGGTTTCCCAGCTCAGCACATTCCCCCTCAGCCTCCAGCCGCCCCGATATTAATAGCCCTGCACCGGCTCATCCAGCTGGCCTGGAGCCCCTCCCCGTGCTTGAGTGTCTCCATCACCCCAGAAAACATTCAAACAGGTCGGCGCCTCGGTGTTTCTGACTGTGAAACGGGGATAGGGTTCTCTGTTTCCCGCCTGCGCGGCCCAGAGAAACGGTCAGGAGGAGGCCTAAGGCGCAGCTTCTAGAGCGGCCTACAGTCGCTACTATTACCGTTATCTCCGTTGTCCACGTGAGGAAACAGAGAGGAGCGTGGCTTTCTCACGGTCACACAGCGCCCAAGAGGCGGCGCCGGAACGGGACTCCCGAATCTCCGCCATAGGATCCACCCCAGCGCCCCCAAATCCTGCAGTCCCCTGGTCCCAGGGCAACCACTTGCCTTGTCCCGACCGGAGCGCCCTCGCCCCCATCCGGCCCCTCCCTCCTCCCCCATATATAGCGCGAATACGATCCGGGGCTGGGCCGGGCGCTACTTAACGCGGCCCCGGTGTTCCGGAGAGCGCCGAGCGGTGCGGAGCCAGGAGCCCTAGCAAGATGATGATGGTTATGCAGCCCGAGGGTCTGGGGGTCGGGGAAGGGCCCTTCGTGGGCGGCAGCGGGGGCGGCGAGTACATGGAACAGGAGGAGGAATGGGACCGCGACCTACTGCTCGACCCGGCCTGGGAGAAGCAGCAGCGGAAAGTGAGTGCTCACCCATTTTCAGATGGCAAAACTGAGGCCTGAGAAGCCGGGCGATTTGTCCCTGGCATCTCGGCAAGTTGGGGGCAGAGCCCGTCTAGACCCAGAGTGCCACTCCCTAGCTTGGGCTCTGCCCATCAGTCCTCCGCTGTCTCCCAGAGCTGGAAGAGAGGGCTGGGAGCCCTCAGGAGGGGTTTAGGATAACAAGGAGAGTTTCTCGGGTCCCCACCTCCCAGGAGTTCATTACCCTGGGCGCACTGTCCCACTTATGCTGGTGAAAAGGGGTTAGGTGAAGCCCAGGAGATCCAAGTTTGGAGAGTGTGGGGAAAATAATCTTTCTCCCCGGACCCCCAACTCTAGTTGAATATCTTAGACCCCACCCTGAGGACTTGCAGCAGCAACTAGTGGACCTGGAGTGTGGGGGAGGAGACAACCATCCCAGAACCGGTCTGACTCTCTCATCTCTATCCTCTCCACCCTGGGGTTCATTGCCACCCATCCCAATTGTCAAATGAGGAAACTGAGGCCCAGAAAAGGGCAGAGATAGGACCCAAATCATATACTCTCAGAAAACAGGGCTTCCCTCCCCAACCTAAGGGTCTTTGCCCCTTGCTTGCCCCACCCCCATTCCTTCCCAAGATACCCCTCCCACCTCAGGGGCCCTAAGTCTGCTGAAAAGGCCACAAGGTCAAGGAAGAGGGGAGCCTGGGTCCCCTTACACAGTAACCTGACTCTCCGGCCAGATGGACTCTTTGTGCTGAGGCAGCGGCTTGGGGGAGCTGGAGTGGGCACATGGGCAGCTGCTGCCCAGGCCCAGCCTTGTAGGGCACTCGGGCCCCCTTCCTGATCTATTTTCACTCCCAGACTTTCCCAAGTGGAGGGGGCAGGACACCTGGGTTCCCAAAAGAGAAAATGATCCGGGCTGGAGTGAGCAGACTTTGGGGAGTGGCAGACCAGGGGGAGGGAGGACTCCGTGAAGTCATTAGACCCTGCTGAGCCTTTGCCAACAGTGTGTCACTTCAGGAAAGGGCAGGGAACAGGAGCGCTCAGTGGAATTTGCAGGATCTGAGAATCCTAGGATTTAGAATCAGAGCACCTCTGCTGGGTTGGATGACAGGAGATGACCCCAGAGTCCCGGAGGCTCAGCTGACTAAGCTGGGGTGCCCCCAGTGACATGCTTCCCCTTTGGCTCCTCCTGCACCTGTTTCCAAGCAGGGCTGCGGTCCTTGGGTCTGGCAGTCTCCCAGTGATGTCATCCCTGCCCCTGGCTCCCACCGCCATCTGCTCTGCAACAGCTCCTACTCCCACCCCACCCACCAGGTTTCCCTCAGATCCAGGTCCGAATGCCCTTCATGAGACACATGCTAGTCTGTAACTTGCCTACATCATTTAACAAAATATCAGGAATACTCTTCCAACCCAATCTACAGCCACTCACTTCGTCCATTCATTCAGCGGCGGCACAACCTCCGTGTTCTGTAAATTCATCAGCATCCCTGGAAGTTAGCCATTCCGGAGTTTCTTTCTCCTCCAGCCTGAGTATGTCTTACTCAGCTTAGCCCTGCTCTACCCCTGCCCTTCCCGCCCGTGAGTGCTCCCTCCTGCTCCTGCCTGATGCCAGAGTCCTCTTGGTTCAACCTCATTCCAAAACATTCATTCAGTATCTCTTAGGGAGCTCCTCCTCTGGGCCAGGCACTGTGTCAGGTGTCAGGACTTCAGCAGGAAACAAAATAAAGCCTCTGCCTCAGGAAGCTTACACTGCAGCAAGGAAGAGTGTTTCTGTCCCATCCCTCTGACTCTGCCCCATTCTCCTCCCTGAAACCCCTTCTCACCCCTCCCTGCCGCCCCCCACCCCCGCCATGCCACCTTCGCAAGTCTCCCTCCTGCTCTCCCAAGCCATTTGCCTCCACTCTGCCACCAGAAAGAGCTTCCTGCAACTCAGCTCTGCCCACCTCCCTCTGCCCAAAATCTTCCCTGATGCCCTGTTGCCCTCAGATCAAGTTGAAACTCCCTGGCTTAGCACCCTAGACCGTGCATGACCTGGCCCCTGCTGCCCCTCCGGCCCGCCTCTCGCCTCTTATACCCCAACACCCCCAGCTTCATTCCAGCGGCACCCAGATAGCTGTCACCCCACAAACCTAGCAACTGTTTCTCAGCGCCAAGCACTTGCCTGTGTGGCTGCCCCTGCTTGAAATGCCCTTGCCTGCCCTTCTCTGTCTGAATAATTCCTGATCTTCCACTGCAGCTCAGATCAAATATGAGCCTTCCCCCAAGAGGTCCCCTGCCCGTTTCGAAGAACTCCTTCCCTCTTCTCCCTGACACTAGTCTCTCCCAGCATTTCTCAGACCAACATGACCCTTTGATTGACTGTGAGCTCCTTTAGGGCAGGGACCCCACGTCCTTAAGTCATGTTTGTCACATGAAAGAATGCGCTTCCCTCCACCTTGGAAGCCCCACCTGGTCCCTCCTTTCCCCCTGCTTTATCTAGACCCAGAGCATCTCAGACTCCAGGGTTGGAGGGAACTACAGAGAATCCAACTGCCTTCTCCCCTGCTTGGGGCCCCATCAAGTAGTGCTCAGCACTTGCTTATACACCTCCAGTGTCGGGAAGCTCGCTCCCTTTCCTTAGCAATGACAGTTCTTCAAGTATTTAAAGCATTATCTTTCATGTCCAGCTTCGAGGACAGCAAAAAAGCTGGTCTCAGGGAAGGAAGCTGGCTGAGGGAAATAATCCCAAATGACTTCCAAGGCCATCTCCCAGGATTAATTGCTTTGTTGGGGGGGAATGCTCTAAATTCTAGAATCCTACCTGACTGGAGGAAGAAGGACCTTGGGACATCATGAAGTCTAGCCAGTTAATTGTACAAATGAGCCCAAGAAAGGGCAAAGTGTATATTCCAGGTCACAGTGAGTGAGCATCTCAGCTGGGCTTGGAGCCCAAGGAGAGAGAGACTCTACCAAGCACCTTATAGTTGATGGCAGAACGCAGGGTTTGAAGGTTCAGTAGGTTGGTGGAACTGGTGTATCGGGCTGCAGGTCACCCCGATCCCCAATATACACAGAGCTGCACAGCAGCCCTCCTGTCCTGGATGGAGGTTGAGGCTGACTCTGGGGAGAGGGGAAGGGCAGTCACCTCTGGGAACTGGGTCATGCTGGTCCTTGTGCCCAGCTGATCCTCCATGACTTGGAAATATCTTGTACCCTCACATTCTACTTGGAGGCTGATTCACAACAGCCCCGGGAGGTCAGTGGGGCTGAGAGCACAATAATGCAGGTGCACAATCCTTTAGGCAAAACCCTCAGAACTGGGTGTGCTTCAGTCCAGGGTTGTTCAGGCGTTAGAAGGGCAGTGTCACCCTGCCTCGGCCCACAGAGGGTCTCACACTTTGGAGTATATGCTTTACAGTTTCTAAAACCCCTCCAGGGCTTAAGACTGGCCACAGCTGGCATGCCCCAAGTCCAGACTGGGACCCGTGTGGGGCCTCGAGCCCATTTCTCCTTTTCCAGGAGAACAAAGACTCAGAAAAAGGGACCGGTCCTAGGCGCACAGCACGTCGGTGGCTGAGCCAGGACTTGACTCTGGGGCCAGCTCTCTCAGCAAAACCCCAGTATTCTCCAGACCCAGGGCTAGGGTCTGAGTGCTGTCCTCTGCCCCCAGACCTTCACTGCCTGGTGCAACTCACACCTGCGCAAGGCTGGCACCCAGATTGAAAACATCGAGGAGGATTTCCGCAATGGCCTCAAACTCATGCTGCTCTTGGAGGTCATTTCAGGTAAGGATGCAAATCAAGGCACAGGGACCCTAGGACCTAGGGGAATCTAGGGAGCAGGGGGAACACGACAGCCCCGTGCATGAGGGGACCTTGACGGGGAGGTGGAAGTTTGAGGACAGTGTCTTCAGCTTCTTCTTGTGACTTTTGGCCCCTGACCTCTCCCCTTGACACCCAGGAGAGAGGCTGCCCAGGCCAGACAAAGGCAAGATGCGCTTCCATAAAATCGCCAATGTCAACAAGGCCCTGGACTTCATTGCCAGCAAGGGCGTTAAGCTGGTGTCCATCGGCGCTGAAGGTGAGGAGGGGGCAGGAGGAGGTCCTGGAGGGGAGCAGAGGGCCGTCCTGACATCAGCACGTCACTTCTGGGAGCCTGTCTTCTCAGCTGTGGGGGTAACCATCAGAGCCTCCTAGGAGGGACTGTTAACTGTGCTAGGCTCTGATGTGCCTAGCAGATGTTCCATGATTGAACACTGACTAGGTAGCAGCTCTGGCCTGGGGGCCAAGGGCCAAGGAGTGGAGCGTGGTGTGGCGGGGGGTGCAGCTGAGGCAGTACAGCCCTTGAATGCCAGATGGAACTCATGCACATTCCCCGCCCTGCAGAGATTGTGGACGGGAACCTGAAGATGACCCTGGGCATGATCTGGACCATCATCCTCCGCTTCGCCATCCAGGACATCTCTGTGGAGGGTGAGTGGTGGGGAAGCCAGGAAGGTGAGAGGGCTGGCCCAGACCCCTCCCCGGCTGACACTTGTCTCCATCCCTGCCCAGAAACCTCCGCCAAGGAAGGCCTGCTCCTGTGGTGCCAGCGGAAGACAGCGCCCTACCGCAATGTCAACGTGCAGAATTTCCATACCAGGTCTGTCTGTGGTCAGCACATGCACATGGGCCTCTGCCAGGCTCTACGGCACACGCCCCGGGGGAGGGGCCCTCATGGCCAAGGTCCTGGAATGGTGTCTGAGAGTAGGAGGACTCGGTTGATGTTGAACTGAATCAGGAGGGGAGGGGGGATCCCTGAGGGAGGGCTCTTTGGAGACATCCCTAGAAGGGTGTTTCATTCACAAGGAACCATGTAAGCCAAAACCTGGAGCCCCACAACATCCAGCTAGTGGTGTGACCCAGGCACAGGGTATGGGAAGGAATCATGATGAGCTTGGAGGAGATGGTCCAAGTCTGGTAATGAAGGGCCTCTGGTGCCAAACCGAGGAGCTGAGACTCTCCTCCATCTTACCGATGAGGCTGTCCTGATGGGGACCCTCCTGGAGCAAGGGGAGGACGGGCGTCAGCTTGAATCCAGGCCTGATCCCCCTTTTCTCTGTCCAGCTGGAAGGATGGCCTGGCCCTCTGTGCTCTCATCCACCGACACCGCCCCGACCTCATTGACTACGCCAAACTGCGCAAGGTGGGCCTCGGCCACCCCTAGCCCCGACTCCCCAGCCTCTGCCCTCGGCTGACATTTCACCTGTCCCTGATCCAACCCACCTAGGATGACCCCGTTGGCAACCTTAACACTGCCTTCGAGGTAGCGGAGAAGTACTTGGACATCCCCAGGATGCTAGATGCAGAAGGTGAGACGAAGCCCCGCCCAGGCGACGACTCCAGTTACAACCAGAGGCACAGTCCAGTCTCCACCCTCTCGCCCCCTCCCCACTCCTGCTCTCCCCTCCTCAGTCCACCCTCTAGTCAAAAATCCTTCCTGCCCCAGGCCGCCCTCCTCAGGAGCCCTCTCTCCTGCTCCCTGCCCCTCTCCAGCCAGTGGAAGCAGCCCCTCCTTCCCCTTCCCTGGGGCGCCACCCTTTGGTTCATATCTCCATCACCTGGCTCACCAGGGAGCATAGGAGCTCCTTAGGGGCAGGTTCTGCCTCTTGCCCTGCCCAAGCAAGGCTCTAGTCAACTGAGGCAGCAAATATTTCCTGAGCGCCGACTGTGTCTGGTGCCCTAGATGTGTGGGCACCAATGGCTGAGAACTTGGGGAAAAGACAGATGGATGGACCCACAGAGCGATGGGATGGTTGGAGACACCAGGCAGCGTGGGCTGTTGCTTCTTGAGGCCTGCCGCATCTGCTCACTCACCCCAGAGAGGACAGGTTCCTGGGCCCTGGGGCGATCAGAGAGGGCTTCAGGGAAGAGGCAGACACTGGGTTTGGGGTAGCAGCTGGTGGCTGCTGGTGGCAGCTGGTGGCTGTGACTAGATGTCTCCACCCCTCCTGTGTCCAGGGAGCTCTCTGCCTGGTTAGGGGTGTGAGCCCATTCCCCAAGCCTGGCTTTGGCCAATACATACCCCACTGCCATCCCCTAGACATCGTGAACACCCCAAAGCCTGATGAGAAGGCCATCATGACCTATGTTTCCTGCTTCTACCATGCCTTCGCCGGGGCTGAGCAGGTAAGGGGGCCCAGCGGCTGCTGCTGCCGGGGCTGAGCGTGTGGACCAAGGGGCCCAACCCTGGTGGCATCCCAACATTTAGAGATGCTGGGCCCCACGTAGGTGGGAGTGCCACTGTCCCAGCTGCCTAGACTCAGTCTCTGGGGAACGCAGGAGCAGAGGCATCTGGCCTGGAGGCCCCCTCCTCATCTAAAAGGACATGCTACCCTACTGGACATGCTACCCTACTTGCACAGAGCCAGGTTTTAAGGGCTTTACAGAGGAAGGCTGGGTTGGGGTGCCTGCTGCAGCTTATTCTGGTGCCCACCTTTTCCGACTCCCACGACAGGCAGAGACGGCAGCCAATAGGATCTGCAAGGTGCTGGCCGTGAACCAGGAGAATGAGAAGCTGATGGAAGAGTATGAGAAGCTTGCCAGTGAGGTGAGATGAGGCCAGAGAAGGCCCTTCCCCTTCCCACACCAGTGGTCCCCCAACCCTGGCCACCCCGGGCCTGGGCCTGCGGAGCCTCCCTTGCCTCTGAGTGGCCTCGGCCTCCTCCTGATTTCCCCCTCCCCTCTTCACCCATTTCCTGCGCCGCTTCTGGCTGTCCAAGCTCCTGGTCATTCACGGATTCGCTCATCATGCATTCGCTCACTCTTTCCTTTATCCAGTCACCCATATTTAGGCGTTCTCATGGCCCTTTGCTCTGTGCCAGCCTACATTGGTCCCTGACCAGGCTCAGAGGTTGACATCTGGCTCCTTCCCTGATTAGTGGGGACCCCCATTCTGCTTGGGGCCTGGCCTTCTGGCCACAGCCCGGGCGTCGGTGGGCGAGGGCTAGGCGGGATGAGCCGGCCAGCTCTGGTCTCTCTGCGCCGCACCTCCCTGGCGTTGGCAGCTGCTGGAATGGATCCGCCGCACTATACCATGGCTGGAGAACCGTGTGGGCGAGCCCAGCATGAGCGCCATGCAGCGCAAGCTGGAGGACTTCCGGGACTACCGGCGCCTGCACAAGCCGCCCCGGGTGCAGGAGAAGTGCCAGCTGGAGATCAACTTCAATACGCTACAGACCAAGCTGCGGCTGAGCCACCGGCCTGCCTTCATGCCCTCCGAGGGCAAGCTCGTCTCAGTGAGCCACCCCCACTCTGCCCACATCCTCCGGGTGACATAGGGTTCTGGGTCCCCATCTGTACAATGGGCGAACCATGCTGGAGGGCACCTCTGCCTGCCCCACAGGACATCGCCAATGCATGGCGGGGGCTGGAGCAAGCGGAGAAGGGCTACGAGGACTGGCTGCTCTCGGAGATCAGACGCCTGCAGCGGCTCCAGCACCTGGCGGAGAAATTCCAACAGAAGGCCTCCTTGCACGAAGCCTGGACCCGAGGTAGGTACACCTCATGGGGCTTGAGTCTGTCCCGGTGCACAGGTCAGGAACAGGGGTCCTGGCAGGAAGGTGGGGACCTGTTTTCTAGAACCACCCTGACTTGCTGTGCAGCCGAGTCACGGCTCCTCTTGGGCCCCAGTTTCTTCGTCTATAAAGTTGGGCCCCTGTCGCCAGGCTCTGGCCTTCTGTAGGTCTGCTCTGATTCACCGGTCACGTAGCATTTTGTTTGTACCTGTGGCAGGTGAGTCCCCAACCCTAACAGCACTTATATTGACTCGGCATATCCATGGCAGAATACTGCGTGGGTCAAATACATCACTCCGTATGAAAGCGTTCATTCTGTCTTCTATCAGGGATTAATCCTACAGATAAGTGAGCCCTGCCTAAAAATAACGAACAGATGTTCGTAATGGATTATGGGCATGAAGGATAACAGTGGTCTGATATAACAAGAACTCCCTAAGTATACACCTGTTTATGGGACTCTGAGGAGGTTTCAGAATCTTTAAGCCTCATAGCATCTCTGCAAAATACAGGTGCAGTCCATAAATAGTAGGGCTGCGATTATTATTATTATGGTTTTATTTGTGTAATGTAATTCATTCTCATAGCACTTTCATATGCATCATTCATTCATCCAACAAATATTCCTAGAAGGTCTACCAAGTGCCAGGCACTGTGCCAGGCTCTGGAAAACCTGGTGAGCCAAGGAAACCAGGTCAGGGGCTCCCTGGGCTCAGAGTCGTTGAGAGGTAGCTCACGGTCCTGGAAGGCTCAAACTGTACCAAGGGCCACCGTGAGATGTGTGGGATCAGGGACGCTGATGTCATTTACAGGTCATGCCCAGGACCTTCACTTTATCACTCTGGCATGGCAGAACAGACCCCTAGGATGAGCTGGGCAGGTGTAACCACCTGCATTTTGCAGATGAGGGAGGACTCTGTACAGTCACCCAGACTGCTCGAAAACCCAGCTCCGGCCTTTGCCGCTGCTGGGTGACCCGAGCCCGGCCTCTCTCCGAGTAGGGAAGGAGGATATGCTGAGCCAGCGCGACTACGAGTCGGCCTCCCTGCAGGAGGTTCGGTCTCTGCTGCGGCGCCACGAGGCCTTTGAGAGCGACCTAGCGGCGCACCAGGACCGAGTGGAGCACATCGCGGCGCTGGCCCAGGAGCTCAAGTAGGCGTGGCCTGCCTCTGGGCCCGCCCCCCGGGGGGACAACTACCTTACCTGGCTTTGCCCCTCGCTGCCCGGCTCCCCACTGCCCTACGCAAGACTTCGTTCTTCCCAGTTCAGGAACCCTGCCTTGGTGCCACGTCTTTCCCCATCACCACTTGCTCTGCCCCTCCTCCCCAACCCTGTCCCCATGTGGCACGCACACACTTCCCTCCCCGTTCCTGCCCCACCCCCGCGGCCTACCCCTACCCTGGTGGCCCCCTTCAGCTGCGGTCCCTGGCCTGCTAGCTCAAAATCTCCCCACCAGCCCTGGCTTCCCCACCTCCTCCTGGAAACCCGTCCCTTCTCACGTCATCGCACCCCCCACCTCCCACTGACGCTCCATAGGGGACTGGAGCTCAGGACCCATGGGCGCCCCCTACCCAAGGAAGGCACTGGAACCCCCACCTCCACCCCCCAGGAATGAATGCCCTGTTTCACCCACACCTGCCTGGCTCCCTTGCACCTTCACCATCTGGGGCACAGTTTCCAGCCCCAGGACTGTAGTTGGGGAAATCTAGGCTGTGGTCTGACCCCCTCATCCCCTTTCTGGCCCGCAGTGAGCTGGATTACCACGAGGTGGCCTCCGTGAATAGCCGCTGCCAGGCCATCTGCGACCAGTGGGACACCCTGGGCACACTGACCCAGAAGAGGAGGGATGCACTGGAGGTGGGTTTGGGGGCCAGGGAGCTGGGGGCTGGGGGCTGGAGGCTGGTGCGGGGCCAGCTGGGCGGGCTGCTGACTCGCCGTCCCCGTGGCCCCTAGCGGATGGAGAAGCTCCTGGAGACCATCGACCAGCTGCAGCTGGAGTTTGCCCGGCGGGCAGCGCCCTTCAACAACTGGCTGGACGGGGCCGTGGAGGACCTACAGGACGTGTGGCTGGTGCACTCGGTGGAGGAGACCCAGGTGGATGCAGGGTTCCAGGTTGGGGGGTACTGGATGGGGTGACAGGGAAGCGGGCCTCGACTCCCGTCAGCCCTTTCTTTGGGTGCCTGGGGCATGGAGATGAGAGGGAAGCCCCAGTCCCCAAATGCTAGGCTGGGAGACAGGAGGCCTGCCGCGGATCCACTGGGGGGCCTGCAGCACGCGGGCTGCAGGAACTGGAGGGTGCTGGCTCAGACCTCCCGCCTGCCGTGCCCAGAGCCTGATGACTGCACACGAGCAATTCAAGGCTACGTTGCCAGAGGCGGACCGAGAGCGAGGAGCCATCCTGGGGATCCAGGGGGAGATCCAGAAGATCTGCCAAACGTACGGATTGCGGCCCAGCTCCACCAACCCCTACATCAGCCTCACACCGCAGGATATCAACACCAAGTGGGACATGGTGAGTGCTGCCCATGACCACTCCCTGCCTCCCACCCAGCCCTGTGTGTTCTAACCACCCTGGAACCTCAGGCGTCCTGAGCTATGGAGAGTCCAGTCCACATTCGGATCTGGGGTCTGTCACAGCCTCCGTGGGGCTTTGGATACATCGCCCTGCCTCTCACGGCCTCCTCTGCAAAATGGCCCTAACAGCAGCATTTTCCTGTTGGGCCTGATGTGAAGTAGGATTAAGCCTGGGGTATGGACATCTTGTTGTATCAATGGCCCCATTTTACAGATGAGGAAACAAACCTGGAAGTCATGTGACTTGCCCAAGAGCTTGTCCTTATGAGCCCAGACATGTTGGCTCCAGGTAGCAGGGGCTCTTCTAGGGGATGGAGCCCATCTCCCCTCAAAGTGATCTTCTGGCTCCCAGAGCTGCCCCAGGCACATAGCACCCTTCTTCCTAGATCCGAAAGCTGGTGCCCAGCCGGGACCAGACGCTGCAGGAAGAGCTCGCCCGGCAGCAGCTGAACGAGAGGCTCCGGCGACAGTTTGCGGCTCAAGCCAATGCCATTGGGCCCTGGATCCAGGGGAAGGTGGAGGTAATGCTCAGAGGGTGGGGCCGTCTTGGGGGGTGAGGCCAGGTCACTCACGGGGACCTGGGAGTGCTTTTCCTGCCCGTGTCCCCCAACAGGAGGTGGGGCGCCTAGCCACAGGGATGGCTGGCTCTCTGGAAGACCAGATGGCTGCGCTGCGGCAGCAGGAGCAGAACATCATCAACTACAAGAGCAACATTGACCGGCTGGAGGGGGACCACCAGCTGCTGCAGGAGAGCCTGGTGTTTGACAACAAGCACACGGTCTACAGCATGGAGGTGAGAGGCACGGGCTTAGAGGGGGCGGGGAGGCGGCGCTGGCTGGGGAAGCCCGGGGCAGCCGTGGCGGGACCCAACACGTGTGCCCCAGGAGTGACACCAGTTCAGCCTGGCTGGCTCCCCCAGGGCACCCGCAGGGCTACTGAGATCTAGTGAGGGAAACTGACCTGTCCCTGAGTCACGTAGCCATCTGAAGCCAGGCCAGGACTGGCCAGGACTGGGTGATCAACAACTTAGTGCATAATAAGTTCTCAAACTTCAAGGCAGGAAGGGCCGAGGACAGTCACTCAGCAGATAGGGAACATCCAGATAGAGACAAAGGCCCAACAGAGTGGAAGACTTGCCCAGGTCACACAGCAGACTGGGAGTGAAGCTCGTACTGGTGGCCAGGCACCGGCCGCCTACTGACTTGGCTCGTCACCTGTTTCCCAGCACATTCGCGTAGGCTGGGAGCAGCTGCTCACCTCCATCGCCCGCACTATTAATGAGGTGGAGAACCAGGTACTTACCCGAGATGCCAAGGGCCTGAGCCAGGAGCAGCTCAACGAGTTCCGGGCATCCTTCAACCACTTTGACCGGGTCAGCAGGGGCCCAACTCTGTGGAGTGGTGGACTTGAGGGCTGGTAGGGTTGGACAACCAAGTCTGATAATCACTCATGTGCCACAGAAGCGGAACGGAATGATGGAGCCTGATGACTTCCGGGCTTGCCTCATCTCCATGGGGTATGACCTGGTGAGTACCCCCAACCTTTGTCGCAGGAGTCCCATCAGTGCCTCTCTCCTGCACCGTGACCACCTACTGTATCCCTCCCACCTTCACATGCATTCCATTCTCAGCATGCCCACTGGGGCTGGGCAGAATGACCCCATTTCTCATAGGGGCTGTCAAAGGCTCAGGTAAATTAACTTGCTCAAGGACACAGCTAGGATTTGGACTTGGTTGTATGTGACTCGAAAGCCTGAGCTTACAACATTTTTACCCAGAGAAACAGCACTACAGAGAGCTCCAGAAAAAAAAGATCAGGACCCAAGAGCAATAGGGGGCATTGCCAGGGGCAAGAGGCAGGCTTCAGCTGAGTAGAGAGGATTCCCTGTACACCCAGAGCCAAGGCTGTGGCACAGTCCCTGGAGGGAAGAGAGCGCTTTGTAACCCGGGCTGTCAAGCCAGAGCTAGACAGTGCCGGGAGGGGACATGAGGAGCCTTCTGGCTTTAGCACCGACGATAGACATGGTGTCTGGCCTCTGCCCCTACAGGGAGAGGTGGAGTTTGCTCGCATCATGACCATGGTGGACCCCAACGCAGCTGGCGTTGTGACCTTCCAAGCCTTCATCGACTTCATGACCCGAGAGACAGCTGAAACCGACACAGCTGAACAAGTTGTGGCCTCCTTCAAGATCCTGGCAGGAGATAAGGTGAGTCCCGGGTGGTGGAGGGAGGTGGGAGGCTGCAACAGGGACCGGGGTCTGTGGGTCCTCAACAACCCTTTCTCCCCCAGAACTACATCACTCCCGAAGAGCTGCGGCGGGAGCTCCCCGCTGAGCAGGCCGAGTACTGCATCCGTCGTATGGTGCCCTACAAGGGCTCCGGGGCTCCAGCTGGAGCCCTGGACTACGTGGCCTTCTCCAGTGCCCTCTACGGGGAGAGTGACCTCTGACCGCCCCCTCTAAGGGTCTCTGCAGGAGTCAGAGAGAGGGAGCTCCCTCTGTCCGATCCCATCCGTGTCTCCGAGCAAGGGCCTCGAAGAACAGCCAACCATGTCCTTCTGAATAAATGCCTATCCGCGAGCCTCTCTTTCTTCTTCTTTCGGTTCCCGAAGCAGAAGCTGCGCCCTCAAGCTCCTGGGCAGGACCAGCTGCCCAACCTCGACCCTCCCGGCACTGTCTAGCTCTGGCTTGACAGCCACCCCTCTTTTCCCTGAGGTACCAAGCACTCACACCACACTGGGGCCTAGGACACCTCTTTATTGCTGTTAGAAAAAGGCAGTTACAATAGTTTCTCTAGATGTGGAAGGAAACAATGTCCCCAAATCCAGGGGGAACCAGAAAATGTATAGCATCAGACAGAGGAAAGGCAGGGCAGGAAGCCAGAGCCTGCTGAGGACAAAGCTGGGTTTAAAACCAGAGTATCTTCTTCCCACCTGCTCCTTACCCAAGCCCAAGGTTCTTGCCCCAGCCTCAGCTGCCAGGACACCATCCTTCGGCCCAAGGGCCCTCTAGCTACCACAAGTCAACAAAGGTGCCACTGGGGAACTTCAGGGTAGGGTGGGGAGGAGAGGGGAGTAGGGGTGTTGCCCTAGCCCAGTGCCTTTTGCTCACCCTGAGGTACCCGGTGCCTGTCCCTCAGCCAGCTGTGCCTCCTGGAAAGGGGCCTGGACACGTAGACCAGGCTGAGGAAGGGGCTGCTCTGGTCAGCACCAGGTCCCGCGCTGGTGCTCCTCAGTTCACCACTGCCGAGCTGGCCATGGTGTTCACACCGCAGGCCCCGGACCCACGATGCAAGTAGTAGTAACCCTGGCGGGAAGGCAGGTGGGCTGGTGAGGGCGCTCAGGCAGGACCGGGGTGGGCAGGCTGGGGCCAAGAAGACCAGACTCACCTCCTCGCCCCAGTCTGTGCCCCAGCTGTTCTTGATGGCCCAGAAGGGAATGCCAGAGCCTGGGGAGCAGTGCGGGGTGCAGGAAGTCAGGGGCCCCCAATTCTCCAGTCAGGGGCCCCAGCCCTTTGCACTCTCCCAGTATCTGCTGTGGTCTACCGGGACAGGTACTGGGAAAAGAGCAGAAAGCCAGACAGGCCCACCTACCACCCTCCCGGAGACCTGGTGTGGCTCTGGGGTCAGCGGAAGACACCCAGCCCCCTCCCCACCAGCAGGTTACTTATCTGAAACAGTTCTACCTCCCACTGCCTCAGCATTCCCATCGGAGAGGAGACAGAGGACTCCTCCCTGGCCCAAGACCCACAGCGGGGTAAGGACAGGGTTCCCAGGCACTCCCTCTCTTTCCCCATCCAGAGGTCCTGAGAGGCTGTGGCCCAACCCCTGCCTGTCACCCGAAGGGGCGGGGCAGAGGATGGAGGGGTGGTCAATGGAACTCACGGTTGCCGTAGCCCACGAGCAACACAGCGTGGTCAATGAGCCAAGGGCTGCAGAGGGGCCGCAGTGGGTGGGAGATCCCATGGCGGTAGAACTGGGGGTGGGGAGAATAAAGAATAGGGGGCCACCTCCAAGGAGAGGTGGGAAGGGAGCCGGCCAGGGATGGGCAGGGGCAGCAGAGCCGGGGCCTTACCTGCATGCCAAAGGCATTGATGGCGACGGAGATGGGGCCCTTCTCGGCCAGCCAGGCCGCCAGCTCTGAGACACGTGAAGGACCGTGTCAGGGACAGCCAGGTCGCAGCCGGCCTGCCCCCACCCTCACCCTACCCCTTACTCACTCTCCTCATTCTGGCTCAGCTCCACCGAGTCATTGATGTAGACCCTGGCCTTCTTTGGAGAGAAACCGCAGGTCTGCATGTGGCCGCGGTAACTGTAGTCGTCCTCCGTCTCCAGCCCCCCTGGGGAACGGTGGGGTCGGATGGGGCCGGGAGAGAAAATAGGGACCCCCGTGTGCCATACACTCGTCTTCTCCAGGCCAGGGACCACACTCGGCCCCTTCTGCGAGGTCTCAAGGTCCTCGCCCACCCCAGACCAAGGCCCTGGCCTCTGACCAACAGCCGCCCTCTAGAGATGATGAAACAGAGACTAAGGGGGCTGAGGGAGGAACCAGGGAGAAATATGGCTGAGATGAGACTCGATGCCCAACTTCTGATCCTTACTCATCCCAGCACTCCTAGGGCTCTTCGCCTTGGCTGGCTTGCCCTGCTCAGACAGTCTGCTCCCAGGGTGCCCCAGACCCCTGCCGGCCTCCCAGTCTCTGCACAGCCACTCCAGTCTCTCGGACTGTCATCCCTGGGCCGCTGAAGCCTACCACGGAACTGAATTGCCAGTTTAAGTCAATACCTCCTCTAAGATGAGGTATGTTGTTACAGAAATACAGACCTCCAAGCAGCAAAAACACCAAGACCCCTGCTGTGCACTGAGGACTTTAGGTATCATCTCCTCACTTGATACTCAGAGCAATTACGTGAAGTGGTCAAGATGAGCCGCATTTCACAGATGAAGTCAAAGAGCTGACATCATCACCCGAACCCACTGAGTCACACTGACCCCTACTGCCCCTTCTGACCCCATGAATGCATACCCAGAGTCTTTATGGCCGAGTAGGCGTTGGAGGGCAAGCCACCCAGGCAGGCCTTGTCCACCTTGTCACAGTCCAAGAGCTCTAGGAGACAGAAGCCTAGTCCTGAGGAGCCCTCTGGAGGGGCTGGGCAGGGGGCAGGGATGCTGAGTAGGATGCTCACCCTGCTCAGAGAGGGAGAGCAGGGTCCCCTGTTTCAGGAACCACTGGCCCTCCACATTTCCAGTGACTGAGAAAGCCCAGCAGGAGCCACACATGCCCTGCAAGAGAGCGGCAGAGTCAGACCGGAGCCCCCTCCCCCCGCCCAGTGCAGTCCTCGTGTCCCCATCATTGCCTCTTAGAGGTCCGACCTGGTCCTTGACTTTGGTGACAGCCCCCTTTCTCCTCCAGTCCCACTCGGATGGGGCAGAGTCGCCAGTGGACTTGTCTAGGCGCATCTTCTTGCCATGGTTCTCTCTTAGGAGGGGATTCAGGTAGATGGTATGGAACTCCTCCTCTGTGGGCAAAGGCGGGCAGGGGATGGGGGGGATGGGGAAAAGTGTAAGGCAGCCCTGATTGGGGGCCTTGGGAGGAGACCCTGACTCTTCCAGGCTCCATGAGGGCTCTGGCCACCGCTGCTACCTGTGAGGTCACTGAACTTGGTGACCCCATACTGAGCCGTGCCACGGTCCAGTGCCTGGATCTTCTGTGCTCGAATCATGTTGTTGGAAAAGACAGACATGCGCCACTGGGTTTCTGAGAACCAAGGAGCAGGAGAGAAAAGGTTTGGACCCCAGGTAGCTGATAAAAGGCACTTGGGACTAACAAGCACAAGGCTTCCCTGGGGAGTAGGTGGGCTCTGGATCAGGCCTCAAACTCTTTTCAAGGACAGAACTCTAGGGAGGGCTGGAGGTGAGGAGAGGTCCGGACCTGTGAGTGATGAGGGGAATGTCGGAACACTTTTTTGGGTCACACTGAATTGCTGGTATCCCAGGAATGAAGGCAGAAGCAAAATGGGCTCCAAAGGGTATCCTCAGACAGGGGGTCATGGGAAAAGACTACCATGCTGGGGAGATAGGGGTACCAGCAGAGAAAATCTGGCCTTTGCCCCTTCCCGTTCTACCCAGAATGATGAAGACCCATGCTTTCTGATCAAGAAAAAAAAATATGGGAGAAGGGGCCAGGTCCCTGAAACAGCTGTCCAGTCCTGTGAGGCTGGACAAGAACTTGGGGGATTTAAAGGGTCCCTGGATGGATGCACTGCCTCTTGTGTCCTTCCCCTCCCCAACACAAGGTACCAAAGGGGGGTGAGGTCCTCATTTGATTGGGACAGGTACAGCCAAGCCTGGGTCCTCACCCTCCTTCGACTCATACGTCCGATTATAGGTGGTAACAAACTCCTTGAAGATTGAAGCCATTTTCACAGAAAAATCCTGTAAAAGGAACAGAGGTCTTTACAAGGAATCGTTCCCAGATTCACCAGGGAGCCCAGGCCAGGCGGAGGGAAAGAGAAGAGGAAATAAAGCAGCAGCCAGCTGCCCGATGGAGCTGGGCTCCTCACCTGGGGCAGGGGTTCCTTGTTCAACAGTGGAAGGACTGAACTCAAAGTCTCGTTTTTGTCATCTGGATAGGGTTAGAACAGAAAAGAAATCAAGGCTGAATCCTGAGTGAAGTCTGGTCTGAACTACGCCAGCATCCTTGGGCTATCCCAGCACCTGTGACCTTGGTATCCACTGGGCCGCAGTCCCGTCTCAGTAGCATGTGTTTTCCTAGCTCGTCCAAGACTTCGAAGCTGCAGAGCTAGAGAGAGAAGAGGAAGCCAGTCTGGGGGCTGGGATGGGAGCAAGGCCTTGGCAAGATGGAGCTGGAAGCGCCTTATGTGAAGACCCCCTCCAAGGCAATCACCCCCACAGCGCACAGTGAGGCAAAGTCAGCACCCAGTCATGCCCACTCTTAAATGCATTTTGGTTTCTGGCCTGCAGAACCTTGGGAAATGACTCAGGGTGGGGTAGTTGCTGCCTCTTCATCACTTGACTGACACTCATCATGGGGGCTGAGGAGTCACAGGAGCCCTACCACTCACCAGGGTTTTCTTGGACACAGGGAGCTGGCACACCGTAGGGTCGTTGCAGGGAGGCTCCTCTAGGGTCGCCCTCAGGGAGTACAGCGACCCCTGGCCCGCCTGGATGGAGGAACGGGTGAGGCGAGCACATCCCCTCGCTCCACAGCCCCGCCCTACCCCCCTTCCTTTCCCGATCACCAGAATTCGTCCCTCCGGCGTCCCGCGCCCCCCACCCCGGGCCCAGGCCAAACTTCCCAACCCTCCGACCCGGGCCCCCGCGCACCAGGACCAGGAAGCCCGCACCCCAGGCGCGTCCTCACCCGGCGGACGCGACCGCGCACGGCCCCCAGCGTCGCCCGCGTCCCGGCGGCCCGGCCGCGGTTGTACATCTCCAGGGCGAAGCGGGCGGGCCCCAGCAGCTCCGGGTACGCCGCCTCCCGGGCCTGAGCGTCGGCTGCTCGGCGGGGCGGGGCGGGAGCGGCGCCCAGGAGCAGCCCCAGCAGCGACAGCAGTGGCAGCCAGCGTGCCATGGCGAGGGCGAAGCCGGAGGCCCGGACGCACCGACCGACGGACGCGCGGACCAACTGACAGGGCGGCGCAGCCCGCGGCCAGCGGGGCCGACGTCCCTCCCCCTGCTCCCGGGGCGGTGGGGCGCGGGCCAATGGACGCGGGCCCGGTGCGCCTGCGCACTCGCTTATTTACGCAAGGCACGTGGGCCGCGCCTGCGGTGCAGGGGAGTCTTTGCTAAAGCGCGAGAAGGAAGGGGAGGGGAAGAGGAGGGGAAGGGGAGGAAGGCGGCGTGGGGAGGGGGAGGAAGGGGACGGGGGGAGGAGGGCGGTGGTGGTTGCCTTGCAGCCTCGCAGCCGATCAGTCTGTGGACACGTGGGCCGCCCAGCTGCAGTCTTGGAATAATCCTCTTAGGTCTTGGAGACCTTTAGGGAGGGGAAGGGATGCTGGCCTGGAAGTGACAATAGTTAATTAACAGTTGGTTTTAGAGTCTCGGTTCACAGCTCAGTTGCCCCTTTGAGGCTCCTCCGCTCATCAGCAAGATGGTACGTAATATACCCCGGACTGGCAGTGCCTACCGCTGTCGTGCGGACACAGATCCCCACAGATCCGCACAGATCCGCACGCATTCGGTAACCACTAAAGCGAGGTGCCGTGTGTAGGACTGTTCTGTGGTTCATTCAAGCTTTCCCAGCTGTGTACCAGGGCCTTCTAGCAAGAAGGTGCATGAATAGATAGATGTATTAGGCACAGTGCTGCCTGCTTGGAGCTCTAGTGGAGAGACAGATGAGAACGAGATTGTCCTGCAGGGTGTTCCCAGCTAGAGAGAGAAACAGGAACGAGAGAGTTTAAGGGAATGGAGGAAATCCCAGAAGGTGATGGAGATAGTTTGGGCTTAGAGAGCGTGGAGGACTAACACTAAATGTCATCCGGTCCAAACCTGACTTGTTACAGCAGCAGAGGTCTAAAAAGGTGAAGTGACTTTCCAGTTACTCAGAAATAAGTGCCTGAACCAGACCAGAGCTGGCTTTGAGCTCCATCCTGGCTGAGCTCTGAGATGCGATGGCCTGAAGGTTTCCAGCAGGTGTTTACCTCTCCCTGCTGTGCAGTTTAAGCTCTTTGGGGGCGCTCTCTGTGTCTTACAGGAGACAATCCCAGGTCCTTAATGCAGCGTCTAGAGCCCCTCCAGTGCCAACCAGTCAGTCCTCACCCTGTGCTGTGCACTTGAAACATCAGCCTCTGTCTGTCTGCGTCTCACAAGTTCAAGCTCTCGCACACCTCGGAAACTTCCCACTGCTCTTCCCTCCGCCAGACACCCAGACACCTTTCATTTCGCAGTGTAGAGGACACTTCCCCAGGAAGCCATCCCTGAGACACCCCCACTGCCCCTGGCTGGGCCAGCGGCCACTGCTGCTGTACTCCTAGATGCCTCGCCCCTGAACTTCCTCTCACACTGGGCTGCAATTTCCGTGTCACTTGTGGCTGTCCTCCGGAAGGCCAGGAGCGGGTCAGGGCAGGGACTTGTCCTGCTCACTGCTGCTTCCTCGGTACCTCGCACAATACCAACACACTTAATACCTGCTTAATAGATGTTTGTTGAATGAATGCATGACTCCTTTGGCATGCCCTGGAGTGGGCGTGACGTCACCCAACTGTTATTTAATGCACAGCTTCATTTTCTAGAAGGATAAGTGATGTGAGGAATCTTGGAAATGCCTGCATCTATGGCAGGTCCCATACCCACGCTCACATGCACTTCATCTCCTGACAGGTCTGAAGCTGAAAGAATTAAAAATAGGGATTGCTAAGTCCCCAGCAGAGGCAGTGGGCTTTTCTTAGATCCAGGTTTCTGGAGATCCACGTTGGCCGTTGTGGGAAACGGTCATCTTTCTCAGACTTTGTTCCCTGAATGCTGGAACCACCGGAAAAGTGTCTGGTGAGGAGGGTGGCTCGTTTTCATGGCAGAGTGAGGCAGGAGAACATAATGATAATTTATGGATCGGTAGGGGAGCGGGGTATTTTTTTAAGGCACATGTATGCTACCTTGGGCAATTCTCGCCAACAACGTGGAAGAGAAATATTCTAAGCGAGGAAACTGAAACCGAGACAGAGAAACTGAGCAGACCCCATGAGAGAAAAATCTGGGTCTTTTTTCCTTGCTCTTTTTCTTGCCCCTATTCGTGTACCAGTGCCTTGCACAGGCCTTAAATGTATGTCCTCTGGGTGAAGGTCAAGGAGTCAGTGATTTCTTTTCTTTTTTTTTTTTTTTAATCTCTTTTTTTATTTGACAGAGAGAGATCACAAGTAGGCAGAGAGGCAGGCAGAGAGAGAGGAGGAAGCAGGCTCCCTGCTGAGCAGAGAGCCCGATGCGGGACTCGATCCCAGGACCCTGGGATCATGACCTGAGCCGAAGGCAGCCGGCTTAACCCACTGAGCCACCCAGGCGCCCTCTTTTCTTTTTCTTTTTAAGATTTTATTTATTGGGGCGCCTGGGTGGCTCAGTAGGTTAAAGCCTCTGCCTTCAGCTCAAGTCATGATTCCAGGGTCCTGGGATCAAGCCCCGCATCCAGGCTCTCTGCTCAGTGGGGAGCCTGCTTCCCCCCCCTCTCTGCCTGCCTCTCTGCCTACTTGTGATCTCTGTCTCTCTGTCAAATAAATAAATAAAATCTTAAAAAAAAAAAAAAAGACAGCAGACTGTAAGATTACATGTCTTACTTTGGCTCCTATCATGATCCCAGGGTCCTGGGATCGAGTTCTGCATCTGGCACCCTAGTCAGCAGGGAGCCTGCTTCTCTCTCTGCCTGCTTTTCTCCCGGCTGGGCTTTCTGTCTCTCTGTTTCTCTGTCTCTGACAAAATCTTTAATGGCTCAGTTGGTTAAGCATCTGCCCTGGGCTCTCGTTGTCATCCCAGGGTCCTCATATGGAGCCCCACCTCTGGCTCTCTGCTCAGCAGGGGAGTCTGCTTCTCCCCCTCCCCCTGCTCATGCTCTCTCTCTCTCTCTCACTCTCTCTTTCAAATGAATGAATAAAATCTTAAAAAAAAAAAAGATGGCAGAATCTAGAGCACACTTATGGGTCTGTGTGAGTGACCAAATGGAAAGCGAGATATTGATGATTCAGGAGAAAGGGGAAAGAATGGCAGAAGCAAAGAGATTGGAAGGTGAGGGGTGATGTATTAGTTATCTGTTACTGTGGGAACATCACCACAAAATGAATCACGAGGCTGCAGTGTCCTGGGAGACTGGCCCGGGGAAAGCTCTGCTTGGAAGCTCAGAGGTTATTGGCAGCGCTCAGGTCCTTGAGGGCTGCTGGACTGAAGCCTCAGTTCTTTGCAGTCTGACTGGCAATCAGTTGCCCTCGGTTTTTTGCCACATGGGTCTTCCAATGTGGACTTTCTTCCTCAAAGCTGATGTGGTTTTGGGGCGCCTGGGTGGCTCAGTGGGTTAAGCCTCTGCCTTCAGCTCAGGTCATGATTCCAGGGTCCTGGGATCAAGTCCTGCATCAGCCTCTCTGCTCAGCAGGGAGCCCGCTTCCCCCGCTCCCCGCCGCCTGCCTCTCTGCCTACATGTGATCTCTGTCAAATAAATAAATAAAATCTTAAAAAAAAAAAAAAGCTGATGTGGTTTTGGAATATAGGTGAGGTGAGGTGAGGTCTGGAGCCAACAACCAAGGAGTTCCTGGGATGTCTTTGGTGCAGAACGGTGGTTTATTAAAGCACGGGGACAGGACCCGTGGGCAGAAAGAGAGAGAGCTACTGCTAGGGGATCTTGAGAAACGATAATTACTTACTCGGGAGTTGGGAAAGTAAGGAAAAGGGAGGTTTCAAAAGACTTTCAGGAGACCTGAAGGACACCAGAGGCCTTGCCATTGTCAAGTTAAGGTTGTTTTCCCCTCTAGCAAGGCATTAACAATAAGAGAGTTGGGAGGTTCCCAGAAGAATGTCACCTGTGCCCCACCCAGGAGTGGAGGGCAGGTGTCAGCTCGTCCTTGGTCTTCAGCCCGCCTTCTGCTCCCTCATCAATGCCATAAGGGGAAGTGAGGATATTGCAACCTTGTCTGAAATAATCACTTACACATACATTATCATGTATCTTTCACCTCTGCCCTGCTGTGCTGTATATCACTGGCTTTAGAAGCCCGCCACAGATCCTTCTCACACCCAAGGGAGGGGGGAATGTCGTGTCTCTCCCTATCAGATAGGGGCCTGCAAATGGGGGGCTACTGATCGGTGGAAGCCGGGGTGTGAGCCGTGATTGGAGTCGCTCCAGGCAGAACAAAGGAGATAGAAGCGTATCGAATACAGCAAGGGAGCAGAGGACAGGGCAGAGAGGCCGTGGGTGGGGCGGTATTTAAAGGGGGAAGGTGAAGGGCGCCTGGGTGGCTCAGTCTGCCTTTGGCTTGGGTCATGATCCCAGAGTCCTGGCATCGAGCCCTGCACTAGGCTCCCTGCTCAGCAGGAAGCCTGCTTCTCCCTTTCCCACTCCCCCTGCTTGTGTTCCCTCTCTTGCTGTCTCTCTCTCTCTCTCTGTCAAATAAATAAATAAATAAAATATTTAAAAATAAATAAGAAAAATAAGGTGAGGGCTTATGGGGACTTCTCCCTATTTTGGTAACCGTGCCTGGTTGTAAGTAGCCCGTTGGTCACTTAGGGCCTGTGGATGTTTTGAGATGGGTGTGTTCAGCCCAGTGGTCGGTGGTGATCGCTGTGGGCCCTTTCTATAGTCCTTTGCTCAAGCCTGAAAGCAGTTTCTACAGGGGAGACTACACAGAGATCTGAATCCCAGGGATCATGGGGGTCACCTTAGTGTCTGCCCGCCACAGGCGTTCCCCAGAAGAGTACTCGGCACGCCAAGCTATGAACCACAGTAAAAATAATGCCTAACATTCTGTGAGCACTAACTACATGCTGGGCCCTCAGTGTCCTCACCACATTCGTGCATTAGCCCATGTAACCCCCACAGCTGCCCCCTTGAGACAGGAAACATGGACAACAGGAGAATCAGGAACTTCCCCAAGTTGCAGAAATGGTAAATAAGGAAAGCCCGGTTTGAATCCAATTCTTTTTTTTTTTTTTTTTTTAAGATTTTATGTATTTATTTGACAGAGAGGGGCGCCTGCGTGGCTCAGTGGGTTGAGCCTCTGTCTTCGGCTCGAGTCGTGATCTCAGGGTCCTGGGATCGAGCCCCATATCGGGCTCTCTGCTTGGCAGGGAGTCTGCTTCCCCCTCTCTCTCTGCCTACTTCTGATCTCTGTCAAATAAAGAAAATCTATTTATTTGACGGAGAGAGACACAGCAAGAGAGGGAACTCAAGCATGGGGAGTATAAGAGAGAGAAGCAGGCTTTCTCCTGAGCCGGGAGCCCAATACAGGACCCCAGGATCATGACCTGACCTGAACCAAAGGCAGATGCCTAACCAACTGAGCCACCCCGGCATCCTAGACACTTTGGGTTTTTTAAGCCTTGGTTCCCCGTGATGACAGAAATCTTCTGGGACTGGGAGATGGAAGACAGTGATGAGGGATTAGAAAAGATGGCAAAATCCCAGGCTTTACAGTCAGATGGACGGACCTGGATTCTAATTGTGCTTCCACCACTTCAAACTGGCTCTGTGACCATGAGGAATTTACCTCACCCCTGAGTCTTTTTTGTAGAAATCAGAAGTTAGAAATGTACCTCGTTTACGATGAGGGAGCAGAAGGCAAGCTGAGCGCGAAGCACAAGCCAACACCTCGCCATCAGGAGATTGTGACTCTGGAGCCACTCGGGTCACCACGATTGCTCGCTTCAGTTATATCTTCTCGCGTGATCCTGACTGGACACGTACAGGTGGAAATGCAGATTTCCATAGTACAAATTACTTCCATTTTATTTTCCCTTGATTTTTAAAATTATGTGGGTAAGTAGGATGTTAACTATATATTTCATTTCGTTCATTTAACAAACATAGGCCAAATGCATGTTATGCATGAGACACTGTGTAGATGCTGGGGGCAGGAGCTGGGCATTGCAAAGTATCTGTCGTTCAATGGCCCGTTGGATCTGACACCGCTGAGATCCACTGGTAAGCTAAGCTGATGACTATGCGACTTGAGACACATCTTTCCACCTCTCTGAGCCTCAGCGTCCTTGCAGACTGAATGAGATCACGCAGCCTCCCGTAAGTGCTCCTTGAACGGTAGCCGTCAAACTCATTTACTATAAACGCATTTCTCACAGGTGTACTAAAACCCTTGCATCTTTCTTAAATAATTCCTCAAACTCCATTGCCTAACGATGGCCGTATTTTGAGATCCTCCTCTCCCTCTCAGCCCTAGGTCGTCCAGAATCCTCACTGATTTATTCGTAATAGCGAGTGGTGGGGCCTGGTACGTGAGGCCCAGCTGTGGGCGGACCTCTCCCTGCAGCGCTCAGGGGCCTGGAGTCTCGGACTGCCGTTGTGACTCATCACCGCCACACGGTGGCGATGTTGAGGCGCGGTCCTGGACTTGGCGCGTGTCGCGAGCCTTCCAAGGAGTTTCGGGACACTATCCCTGTGCCCGCTCACTTCCTACGCAGCCGCTGTCTTCCAAAGCCCAATCCCTGAGCCAGGGAGGCAGGGCCAGAGGAGCGTCTGGCATCACTGGATGAAAATTAGTCCCAGGGGCGCGAAGCGGCTGCCTTCAGCTCAGGTCATGATCTCCACGTCTTGGGATGCTGCCGCGAGTCTAGTCGGGTTCCCTGCTTAGCAGGGAGTCTGCTTCCTTCTCTCTCTCTGTCCTTCTGCTCTCTCCTCCCTGCTCGTTCTTTTTTTTTTTTTTTTTTAAGATTTATTTATTTATTTGACAGAGACACGGAGAGAGAAGGAGCACAAACTGGGGGAGTGGGAGAGGGAGAAGCAGGGTTCCCGCCCAGCAGGGAACCCAATGTGGGGCTCTATCCTAGGACCGCAGATGCTCAAAGACTGAGCCACCAAGATGTCCCTCTCTCTGCTCGTTCTTTCTCTCTCTCTCAAATAAACAAGTAAAATCTTAAAAAAAAAAAAAAAAAAAAAGTCCAAATTCACATCCCCTACACGCATCTAAAAATTAAAGCAGAGTTCTGGCTTCTGAGCTTCACAGTAACCTTCTTGACGTCAACTCTTGGATCTCAAACTTAGCCCAAACTGCATCTGGTTTTAATCCCCAGCACAATCTGGAAGCCTCTGTCTTAGCATAGGACATCACTATTCCCCCAGTGGTTCAGTCCACAGATGGGGAATGTCCTTGATTCTTCCCTTTCCTTCATGTCCCACGTCTAACCCATTTTCAAGTGCTCTGGATTCACCTCCCAATTATCTCCCAGTTCATGACCAAACCATGATCATTGCTTGCCGGACTGGACCCACTCCTGCCTGCGGTAATTTACTCTCCATGCAGCAGCCAGAGGGACTTCCTTGAACATAAATGGAACCAAGTGTGGGCTATAATGTGCAGATCAGATTCCCCCTTTGTGAATGAACTTGGTGTCCAGCTACTGTGGGAGTGCTGCCCTCACGAGTCAGCTCCCTGGGGATTGTCATGCTCCCCTCCTCCAAGCAACTGCCATCTAATGACATATCTAAAGGGTCACCCTAGCTTCAGAACCCCCTGCAGGGTCAGGAACAGTATCCATTGAGATGGCATAGCAGCTCAACCTCTCTCTCTGTCCAGTCTTGCCTCCTTTCCCTCTCTTTCCTTGGCTTTGATCCTGAGAGCACCTGCTAAGAGACATCCTGCCTGCCAATATCCATCTCAGAATCTGCTCCCCAGGGAGCCCAGACTAAGTGACAACCTGCACCTAGAATTAAATCCAACCTCCATCCCAAGTCCTGGTAGGCTGGGCATGATCTGGTCCCTCACTCCTGTCTAAATTCATCTCATGCCTCTCTTGCCACCCCTCGCCATGCCCCTGCCACAGTCACCCCTTCGTGTCCACAAGCTAAGTGCTTCCTTGTTTCAGGGCCTGTGCACTGTCTGTTCCCTCTTTGTAAAGAAACTTCTGCTCTGTAGACGTCACATTCGTTCCCAACTGTCCAGTCTCTGCCTAAACGCTATTTCTTGAGTGTAGGACCACCATATCTAAAGGAGCCCCACTCCGTCTCTCTCAGAAACTTTTACTGAATCCAAAGTTTTTTAAAAAGCAAAAATTGCGGGACACCTGGGTGGCTCAGTTGGTTAAGCAGCTGCCTTCGGCTCAGGTCATGATCCCAGCGTCCTGGGATCGAGTCCCGCATCGGGCTCCTTGCTCAGCGGGGAGCCTGCTTCTCCCTCTGCCTGTGCTCTCTCTCTCTCTGACAAATAAGTAAATAAAATATTTTAAAAGAAAAAAGTAAAAATTGCTTTCTATTTAACTGAATGCCCACAGGAAAAAGTCATGTCATGAACTTTATTGTTGAAACTGATATTCATAAATATTTTGATATAACTGAGAAGGATATTTGAGTTATAATCTCTCAACCCAAGACAATCTGGAGTATACAGGATACTGCTTAAAAACTTCACCACACGGGCCGCCTGGGTGGCTCAGTAGGTTAAACCACTGCCTTCAGCTCAGGTCATGATCTCAGGGTCCTGGGATTGAGTCCCGAATTGGGCTCTCTCCTCAGCGGGGAGCCTGCTTCCCCCCCCATCTCTGCCTGCCTCTCTGCCTACTTGTGATCTCCGTCTGTCAAATAAATAAATAAATAAAATCTTTTAAAAAACAACAACAAAAAAACAAGATATAGATGAGGAACTAAGACCAAAAAAGGTCTTAGTTTTTTGTGTGTGGTTTTTTTTGTTTTTTTTTGTTTTGTTTTGTTTTTATGAATATGATGCTACCTTGACCCTTAGTGCGTTTGCTCTAGTCTTTGTTGAATGACCAGATAGATGGCTGGCTGGCTAGCTGGAGATTCTGGGCCCCAGGTCTTGAGCCCCAGCTCTTTTCCTGGAGGCAAATTCATCTCAGGGGCCATCTCTCAGCCTTGAGTGAGCAGCTACGGTCCACTTCCGGGTCTCCTTGGCTGAATCATCAGGCTAAGGGTCAGGGCACTGACCTTCCATGCCTCTACCCCCAAATGCTCCAGATCCTCATGCATACATTGATTCATATCCTCCCTGCTTTGTGGCCAAAACCTCAGGCTACAGCAGCTTTGGAGAGCCTCAAAGGATTCCTGCTGCACCCTAACCCTGGAATGACCTTGACTCACTCTTGTATAAGCAAGAAGAGTCATCCAATCACAGGGATAATAACACTGCGTAGCTGGTTCTAACTCTGTGCCGTGTGCAACACCTTCTCAGGAATTATCTTTTAATTTAAAAAGGTCATCTCCAGGTGATCTGAGACCTTCAGGCATACAAAGAGAAGCTGACATCTTCAGGACTTCCTCAACGGAAACCACTTAAATCTCTGCTTTAAGCAGTTGTTATTTTGGAGGATTTGGTCAAATGAAGTACAGCAATTTAAAATCTGAAACTAGGGTGTCTGGCTGGCTCAGCTGGTTAAACGTCTGCCTTTGGCTCAGGTCATGATCTTGGGGTCTCGGGATGGAGCCCTGCGTTGGGCTCCCTGCTCGGTGGGGAGTCTGCTGCTCTCCCCGCCCCCCGCTCAAGCTCATGCTCTCTCTCTCTCTCTCTTTCTCTCAGATAAATAAAATCTTAAAAAAAATAAATAAAGTGTTTTAAAAAAATAAAATCTGAAACCAGACCCAAGTCTAGGCCAATACCACCGTTTGTGGGGCAGGGGTTGGGGCAACAAGTGTGGGAGTCTGTGTGCAAGGACGGCAGGAAACCAGTTTGTCTAAGGAAAGCCAGCGTCTGACTGGATGGTGGGACTGGTCAGAAACCATCCACAGGAGGTGTGGGGTTGGCTGGCAGAGAGACTCTCCTGGGGTGGGGGGTGGGAGGGAACACACGGACCCGTGAGAAATGGCAGTCACTTGGCATTCATCTGCTGGGGAGAAACACAGAGCACAGCCATCCTCAAGTCCTGGTCCAGAGACTCAGAGGCCAGGTTCCCTTGCGTCCCCACAGGGTACCCCAGGGCCAGCCTCTCCCCCACCCCAGGGAAGCCCCCGGCCATGCTCCACCCTGTCCCAGTCCTCAGGCTGGCTCCAAACTCCAGGCAGCAGTCTCCTTCCCCAGGGGTCAAATCCTGGTCCTCCGCTGGTGTCTTTCTTATTTATTTATGTATTTATTAATTATTTTTTTTAATTTATTTATTTGTCAGACAGAGATACAAGTAGGCAGCAAGAGGCAGGCAGAGAGAGAAGGGGAAGCAGGCTCCCCCCGAGCAGGGAGCCTCATGCGGGGCTCGATCCCAGGACCCTGAGATCACTACCTTAGCCCAAAGCAGAGGCTTAACCCACTGAGCCACCCAGGCGCCCCCCCCTTTGTTAAATTTTGTTTCACGGGTGTCTTTCTATAAACAGATTTCCAAATAACATTTGAGCCAGTCCTGGGCTTCAGGGAGAGTGCCTCTGTCACCAGAGCCTAGCTCCTCTGAGCTCCTGTCCTGTAAGGCTGAGAGATTAAGCTGGCTGAGGTCTACAGCAGAGCTCCCCTAGACCCTGTGTTCTCGCCCTGAAGCATGCTGTGTGCACTGGAACCCAACTCTGGGCACCTCTCCTCCTCGCCTCTAAAGCAGGGGCGGATGCTGGTGTGACGCAGCTTAGAAAGAGTTCACGCCCGAAACACCTTCAGAACAGGGCCTGGCGGCGGAGTAAACCCTTCAACACCCTAGCTGTGGTTTTAGGAATCCTTCACACTTTGGTGAGTGGCTTTTACTGACTTGTTTTCAGAGACTGAGCCGGTCAGAGCTGGGGCAGACCTCGGAGATGGTCCACAGCCACGATTTCAGCTGACAGCTGAAAAGCAAGAGAAGAGATCTGCCCAAGTTTCTACACGGCAGACCTAGAAACGAGGTTCAGGGCACGGCCTTTAAGGCAGCTTGGCTCTGCAAAAAGAACACGAGCCCTGAGATTTAGGGGGTCCTGACGAGCATCCCGTGAGAGCATTGTGGGAAACTCCCTACCTGACACAGTGACTTGTCTCGCACACAGCTGATGCTCCGGAAGGTTGTTTTCCTTCCTCCCTCACACACCAGTGCTCTAGTCTCTTCGCTGAGTTCCAAGGTAAGAGCTGACAGAAATTAGGAGACTGGAGGACAGTCTTAGGGGAGGGGGACCGCAGTGGGTAACGGGGACCTCTGGACAGCCAATGAGTACCAGGCCCTGGCAGAGGGAAGGGGGCACCAATGTCAGGATCAAGCCCCTCATCCGTCTCTCTGCTTGGCAGGAAGCGTGCTTCTCCCTCTCCCCCTCCCCTTGCTTGTGTCTCTCTCTCTGTCAAATGAATAAATAAAATCTTAAAAAAAAAAAAAAAGGACCTTCTGGTATCTCGTTCTTCCGTCCCCATGTAGTGACAGAAGGACACAGGCTCTGGAGTTGCCCGATCTCTCCCACTTTATTTTTTTTTTAATGTGACAGCTTTCTTGAGATGTAATTCACACATTATCTGAGTCACCCATTTAAAGTATATAACTCGGGGCGCCTGGGTGGCTCAGTGGGTTGGGCCTCTGCTTTCTGCTCCGGTCGTGATCCCAGGGTCCTGGGATCAGGCCCCGCATGGAGCTCTCTGCTCGGCCGGGGAGCCTGCTTACCCCACCCTCCCGCCTCTGCCTGCCTCTCTGCCTACTTGTGATCTCTCTCTGTCAAATAAATAAATAAATGAATAAATAAAAATAAATAAAGTATATAACTCAGTGGTTTTTAGGATATTCTCAGAGTTGTGTCGCTATCACCACAATAATTTTTAGAATATTTCCATCATTCCAGAATTAGCCCCACACCCACTAGCAGTCATTCCTCACTTCCCCCATATTTCCTCAGCCCTTGGCAACTACTAATCTACCTTTCCCCTCCCTCTATGAATTTGCTGATTCTGGATATTTCATATGAATGGAATTATACAAGATGTGTCCTTTTTATTTGAGAGAGAGATTGAATGCACAAGCAGGGGGAACAGCAGGCAGAGGGAGAAGCAGGTTCCCCACTGAGCCAGGAGCCCCATGAGGGACTCGATCCCAAGACCCTGGGATCATGACCCAGCCGAAGGCAGACACTTACCGGATTGAGCCACCCAAGCATCCCATGCCTGGCTCTTTTCACTGAACATCATGTCTTCAAGATTCATCCATGATATAGTGTCAATGCGTCATGACTTTCTTTTGCTAAATAGCATCTGATTGTATGGAGACACCCTATTATAATATATATTCTTATTCAAATTCAATTAATTAACATACGTGTAATTAGTTTCAGAGGTAGAGGTCAGTGATTCATCAGTCTTATACATCACGTTCCCTCCTTAATGTCCATCACCCCATTACCCCATCCCGCCACCAACCCTCCAGCAATTTGTTTCCTATGATTGAGTCTCTTACGGTGTTTCTCTCTCTCTGATTTCACCTTGTTTTATTTTTTCCTCTTCCCTTCTCTGAAGGACTTATTTTGCTTAGCATAATACCCTCTAGCTCCATCCATATCAATCTAAATGGTATTCATTTTTCTGATGGCTGAGTAATAGTCCATTGTATATATCCATATTTTCTTTATCATTCATTTGTCAATGGACATCTGGACTCTTTCTGTGGTTTGGCTCTTGTGGACATTGCTGCTGTAAACATTGGGGTGCCAGTGCCCCTTCAGATCACTACATGGAGATGCCCCATTATAGATAATGCTGCCACGAACATTCATGTGCAAATTTCTTTTTTTTTTTTAAAGATTTTATTTATTTATTTGACAGAGAGAGAGAGATCACAAGCAGGCAGACAGGCAGGCAGAGAGAGAGAGGGGAAAGCAGGCTCCCCGCTGAGCAGAGAGCCCGATGCAGGGCTCCATCCCAGGACCCTGAGATCATGACCTGAGCCAAAGGCAGAGGCGTAACCCTCTGAGCCACCCAGGTGCCCCTAGAAATTAACAGCTTTTTAAAAAAGTGTAGCCTTGGTAAAATTTTAATCCAATTGTTTCTATATGTATTTTAGGTTCCAAATTGATACGTTCACTCTAAAAATAGCCTAGAAAATTACAGATTTGAGATGAGAGGAGCTACACAAGACATGTGGATAAGCATGCTGTTCAAAGAGAATTCCTATCTTTTTTCTTTTTTTTAGATTTTATTTATTTGACAGAGAGATCACACTGAGCCACCCAGGCACCCCAAGAATTCCTATCTTTAACAGAGTTTCTGTCCTAGTCTATTAAAACACACGTGCCCGTGTATCTCCACTTGGATGCCCTGCGGGTACCCCCAAACTTAACCTTTTCAGGGCTGAACTCATCATCTTCTCTTACCCTGTCCTACCCCACTCCCACCAAACCCTCCTTCTCCCCATCTCAAGAAGGGCTCCACCAGACACCCAACCCAGACAGATCCTTCTCCCTCTGCCATTCCCCACTTTTGTGCTCTCTGGCTCTTTCTCTCTCTCTGTCACATACATGAACAAAATCTTTAAAAATTTATTTATTTGAGAGCGAGCGAGCACAAGTGTGTGTGTGGGGGGGGGGTTGGAGAGAAAGAGGGAGAAGTCTGTTCCTCACTGGGCTGGGAGCCCCATGCAGTTTTTGATCCCATGACCCCAAATTCATGACCCAAGCCAAAGGCAGCCGCTTAAAGGACCATCACCCAGGCGCCCCACTTGTCTGTATTGTTTTTGTAGTCCGCAGGCATTTGCTGAGGAATGCATGGCTTCCGGCCACCCATACAACAAAGCCCAAACTCCAACAAAGCCCGCCTCCCCTTCCAGCCTCACTCCCTTCCAGGAACTTTGAAGGCCGTTAACGCCAGTGTTCTTGTACTTCTTCCAAATACAGCATGCTCATGGCCCATATTTTGCTCATTCTGGGCTTAGAAAGCTCTCCTCTCCTCTGCCATCATGTGCCAGATAACTCCTGCTCAACCTTCTAGAAACTAGATCCTGCCTGAGTGTAGCCTCCTCTGGGAGGCTCTCCCTCATCACTGTTCCTCCACCCCCAGCTCTCTTGAATGCCCTCTTTGTGGGGGTCCCACTGTGCCCTTTACTTGCTACATTGTTGAAATCATCTTCCCCACTGAACTTTAAACTCCTCAGCAACATGGACTGGGTCTCTCTGGTTTCCTCCAGTTTCCCACCTCCCTCCCCCCAGAAGAGCATCTGGCCCTCTGGAGAGGCTCAGGCAAAGGTCTCTAGATGGGAAAGAATCAGGCCGAGGGCCTCAGTCAGAGTCTTTTCTAGGAATTAGGTTGGCTGAGAGCCTGATTTCCTCAGGGTACAGGCAATAATGAAAGTCAGAAATTTGATCATATGCAGAATCATCCTATGGGCTCCAGCTGCGCAGACTTCTTTTCTAGATCTTATAATAAGAAACAGTATAATGGTTAAGAGGGTGTATTTGGGAGTCAGACCCCTGGTCTGAACTCAGACGGCTGTGTTCCTAGT
Source organism: Mellivora capensis (assembly GCA_004024625.1). NCBI lineage: Eukaryota > Metazoa > Chordata > Mammalia > Carnivora > Mustelidae > Mellivora > Mellivora capensis. The sequence goes on along the minus strand of PISX010012417.1, from coordinate 9,533 downwards.
TGTGTGACCTTGGGCAAGTCCTAAAACCACTCTGCTCCTCAGTTTCCTCATCTGAACCTTGAAATAATTGTAGTACCTTCCTCATTGCATTGCCGTAAGGACTAAATGAATTACTGTGTGTACAATGTTTAGAGACCTCACTAAGAGTGGTGGGTTGAGGGGAGAATTTGAGAAATGTGGATAATGGCTGGAGACAAGGATCTCAAGAAATTTTGCCATGGAGGGGAATAGAGAAACAAGGTGATAACTAGCCAGGTAAGAGGCATTGGAAGAGTATATTTATTTATTTATTTATTTATTTATTTATTTATTTATTTGACAGACAGAGATCACAAGCAGGCAGAGAGGCAGGCAGAGAGAGGGGGAAGCAGCTCCCTGCCAAGCAGAGAGCCAGATGCCGGGCTCCATCCCAGGACCCCGGGACCACGACCCGAGCCGAAGGCAGAGGCTCAACCCACTGAGCCACCCAGGTGCCCCAGAGAGATCACGTTTAGGCAGAGAGAGGAAGAAGCAGGCTCCCTGCTGAGCAGAGAGCCCAATGCAGGACTCGATCCCAGCACCCTGATCCCAGCACCCTGTGATCGTGACCTGAGCTGAAGGCAGAGACTTAACCTACTGAGCCACTCAGGCGCCCCTTTGTCTTGGGTTTTAAGACACCTTTTTATGCCACTTGAAACCCAGATATCCCAGCTAGGCCTGTGTGTCTAGGAATGTACCCTCCCTATCCTATCTCTGGCACTGACTCTATCTAGAACTGTTGATGAGAATGCCAAAGGACTAATTCACAATGAGATACTGTTTCCCAGAACTTACTTCCCATAATGGCTATCAATGAATAAACGGCTCTTTGGTCAAAGTCAAACAACCGAATTTTTTGTAAGACCTATCCGAACTTTCGATATGCTAATATGTATTATCAGTCTCTGAGGGAATGCAGAAATGCATGTTCAGTGTTCCCCAAAATTATTTGACCATGGAACCCTCATTCAAGGAATGTTAACCAGAATTAGTGTATTATGCAACACACTTTGGGAAATGGTTGCACTAAGCTTCCTATCTCGCTCCTCCTGAGTGTCTCTGCTTTTTAAAGAGCCCGATGCGCTGGTGTTGGTTAGCAAACTACAGCACAGGGGGCCAAATCTGGCCCTGTTTTTGCAAATACAATCTTATTGGAACCAGCCCTGCTCCATTTACTTAACATTTTGTCTCTAATTACTTTCACACAACAAAAGCAAAGTTGAGCCTTGTGAGAGAGAACGTATCACTCACAGAACCTAAAATGTTTCCTAACTGGCCCTTTACAGAAAAAGTTTGCTGGCCCCTGCTGTGGTGTTTCTCACCTGGATTACGTGCAATTTCTGGAGAATGCGACATTATGCCAGGAGAGACATGAAGCCACAATATATACTAAATACAGCATAGCTTCCCGGAGGACCGTTTAATTCAAAGATAAGTAATTTCAAGCATCGTTCTTATCTAAAAATGGACAGACTATGGAATAGAATGCAAATTTTACATAAATTCCAAAAATAAAAGACTATAAATTTTTCAGGCCTCAGGCTAGCTAGCACTGCTTCCCTCCACGCCCACATCCTCCCTGACCGCAATCCTTTATACCTGGCCAAAAGGCTTGTGTTCATCCGTTCTAAGGGGAATTGGAGTGGAAACGCTTGAGAAATGCTGTTTTATTGGGAAAACAAAGTGGAAGTTTATGTGTCAGCCAATGATGAGTGAAGGAAACCAGAGGTGTTCACATTGTCTGTGCAGGCAGGGAAGGCAGGCCGTGTCTAAGAGCTCTTTTACTGTATCTCATGGAATCAGTATACCAAAAAGACACCTGAAGGCTTTGGGGTCCGACAGACCTGGTCTTGGGTCCTGACTCTTCCATTTACTGCCTTTATGTCCCTGGGTAAGTTACTTTACCTATCTGAGTCTTCATTTCCTCAGCACAAAATGGCAATTAAAATATGTAATTTACAAGGTAGTTCTGAGGAGTCTAAGAAATCAGGTAGGGAAAGTGTTCCGCACAAGGTAAGAGTTTAAAAAGTGTTAACTACTAACATGTTAGCTGAAGTTCCTGAATATATAAAGAGCTCTGAAAAGTCAAGAAAAAGTCAAAACCAATTGCAAAGTGGGCAAAGCACATGGGCATTTTATGGAAAAGGAAACACAAAGAGCTTTTAAACATACCAAAAATGCAACTTTGCTCATAAGAGAAATGAGAACACAACTCAAATGAGATACAATTTTTTGCCTGCTAGATGGTAAAGGTTGAAAAATTTGGTAATATTCTACTGGTGAGTGGGGAAAGAAATATACTCATGCAATGTTAATGATACTGCAAATTGTTACCACCTCTGTGGAGGGCTATCAGTAATATCTTATCAAAATTACAAATGTTTTCATGTAAATGCTTGTACATAATTCCACTTTCAGGAACATAAACTATAGAAACAGTTGCGAACAGGATGTTTTCTAGAGCATTTTGTGTTTGTAAATGTCCATAAATGTGGGACTAGTTAAATAAAATAAAAAATACATGCAGTGGAATAATATATATAGTTGTCATGAGTATGAGGCAGCCCTGTGTGTATTGATATGGAATGAGCTCAAGGCATGTTAAAATAAGAAAGGAGCAAAATGGCAGCACTACTATCAGTGTCGCTATATACATACGCATAAGGAATATATGCATATATGCTCGTGCATGCATAGAACTGGTTCATATAATGGCCCATGAGACCTGACATATCCTTTTTTTTAAATTTTTTTAAAAAATTTATTTGTCAGAGAGAGGGAGGGAGAGAGCGAGCAAGCACAGGCAGACAGAGTGGCAGGCAGAGGCAGAGGGAGAAGCAGGCTCCCTGCTGAGCAAGGAGCCCGACGTGGGACTCGATCCCAGGACCCTGGGATCATGACCTGAGCCGAAGGCAGCCGCTCAACCAACTGAGCCACCCAGGCGTCCTGAGACCTGACACATTCTAACCTGCCCCTTGGCATCTTGTTATGACTGCTCTGACTCATCTCTCCCCCTTGTTCTGCTCCACCTGCTCTGGCCATCTTGCTTTTCCGGAACAGTCCAGGCACCTGCCTGCCTGAGGGCTTCGTATGGTGTCAAGAAAGTTATCCTCGATGCCCACACAGGGCTCACTTCTCCCTTCTTCAAGCCTTTGCTCAGACTTTCCCTTCCCAGTGAGGCCAGCACTGACCACCCTACTTGAAACACATCCCTCAGCCTGTTTCCTTACCTTAATCTCCTCTTTCTTTTGTCTGTGGTATTTAACACCTTCTAGCATTCTATTACTCAATGTGCTTAGGTACTATGTTTATGGCTTATGGCCTAAGTAATGTAGATATTCAGTTCCCTAGGGAGGGGAATTGAGGTATGGGAGGTTGAGATGGGAAGGAGACTTCATTTTCAGTATATACCCTTGTGTTCTCTGCACCATGTGTTTATGTTAACTGGTAAAAATGTAATATAGCAAACTGAGGGTTTGGAAGGGAGGGGGGTGGGGGCTGGGTGAGCCTGGTGGTGGGTATTAAGGAGAGCACATATTACATGTGCATAAACAATGAATCTTGGAACACTGAAAAAAATAAAAAATTTTAAAAATGTAATACAAATGTTTAGCTCTACCAACCGGATCCTAGAAGTGGAAGTGACAACTTGGACCCAACCCCTTCATCTTATGATGGCCCAGGGGTGGAGCAGTTAGGGAATTTGCCTGAGGTTACAAAGCCGGGCTTTAAATCCACATCTCCCAACTCCAGAGCCCTAGCTCTTAAGCATAGTCTGTCCTAGAACCTCTTGATTTGGGACTCTAATCAGCCACTTTAAATGTAGTGTGATAAATGCTAAGGTGTCCTAAAGGTGAAGGCTGGCCTCTGCCTGATATCTCCCGTTAAGATGAATTCCAACAGATGGTCTCAGTTTTTTGGATGTGTGAGATTTTGGCTCAGTGTGCATGAAATAAACGGGAATACTGGGTTTCTGGGCTTGGGGAGTCTTTTATGAGCACTTTACAGTCAAAATAAAGTATTACTCTTGGTCCGTTGGTAGTTGGAAGCACAATGATCCCGAATCCTGCACTGCCAGATAATTTGTCTTCTGAAGCAGTCAAGAGGTCTAGAGGATCTGCCGGGTGTTTGGGGGTGAGGGAGGGGATGGGAAGGCCCTTGGCCTTGTCACAGAGTAATGGGAGTATTTCCAGGAGTTATTAAAGGCTGGCTGCTGAGCTTCTTGAACAGCCCTGGCTGGTGGGAGGCCTTCAGACCCTGGGTCAGGTGGCGGACCCGCTGCCGCTGCTGGAGCCAGTAGAGCATCTCCACCTTGTCGTGCTTCATCTTGTCCAGGTATCGCCGCCCCCTGAAGGTCACTGGCTCCCCAAAGACTGACTCAATCTCCTCCAGGAGGGAAGCCAAAGGAGCCTGCAGTACATTGATCTTCCTGTGTAGACGGCTGCGAAACTGACTTTCCTCCAGGAAGCGACTCAGGTCCATGGCAGTCTTTTGGAAGAAGCGGTTCGGGTCAGAGGCTTGTCGCTCAAACCATTCTAGTCTCCCCAGCAACATCTCCCGCAGCTGAATGGGCTTCAGGGCTTGCTCCCAGGCACTCACCAATGAAGGCAGCTGCCTCAGACGAGCATTGGAGCTGTACTTGATGGCCATGTCCAGCCGGTCCTTGTCGGGAACCTCCAGCATGGACCACAGGCGTTCCAGACGCTTCTGTAGGTTCAGGATTTTGTAGGGTTCTCCCAGGAGGCTGATCTTATTTCCTAGCCTGTGCTCTAGCACTGTGTTCCAATCCCACTCTCCTGGCACAAAGTCTGGCTCTTCACCTTCCAGCAAGGGAGGTGGGTACTGAATCTTTAGGGGCTCTCTGACAGGGACTTTGGTCTCCACAGGAACCTCCTCTTCATACATTTGGAAGATGACATGGAGGAAATCGGTCTCTTGGTTGGCGAGGTACTTGAAGTAGTCATCCACAGACAAAGTGATTTTCCACCAGCTCATCCAGGAGACTTTGTTTGACCACTTCTCCCAGCCTTTGCTTGCTTGGAGTGACGTGAGGGAGGTTGTCTTGTCAGAGGACTGTACAATATTTGCTCCCTGGGAATAAAGCCCAGCTAACTTGGGATTGATGATGCAATACTGTTTTTCTTGACGTAGAATGGCTGAGGACAGGAAGGCTGACCAGTCTTTATTGGCTGCAGGCTCGATCAGGGGTCCCTGGTCTAAAGAGAAGTGGTCAAGGGAGACACGGCTCATCAACTCCTTGTAGACCTCCTTGATGTTATTGCCAACAAAGCAGTCGATATCCATTTCCTCGATAAGTTTGGGGTCTAGTTCACCAGTCAGGTGGTTGTATAGGACTCCGGCCCCATCAACGTGGAAGGAGTCCAGGAAGTTTCTCTCAGACACCTGCACAGCAGCTGCCTGGACCACAGCCTGATTTCTTAGCTTCAAAGTAACAGTCACTGGCTGTGGTTGAAGTGGTGAGGATCTGCGGCACTGGAGGCCCCACTGCCCAGTGGCTTCTTCCTCTTCGAGGCTCTTCAACATTCTCTGCAGTTCCTGCACACGATGTGTGGCAGCTGGGCGGCGGGTCAGGGCCCCCAGGAGTGGGGGCAGGCCCGAGTCCAGAGGGGAGTAGTGAGGCCTCTCTAGTTTCATGTTCTTTATCATCTGCTTCAGGTCCTCAGCCACCATGTCACCTGCCAGCTCTGTTTTGCTTTCTGGAACCAGGACCAGTGGGGTTAAGGGGCGAGGGGGGAGTGGAGGAAGGCCCAGCTCGTTTGCTAGCTTCCAGCCCTCCCGCAGAGAGGGCATGGACTGGCCCCTCTGGAGTTGGGAGTAGAGGGGCCAGTGGGAGGAGGGGGAGGGAGCTCTACTGGTGGGAATCACGGAGTACTTGGACGGTGACACAATCTGTGTGGAACTGAAGTTGCTCTCTCTCTTCTTCTGCATGGCGGACAGCCACTGGAGAGGCTTTTTCTTCTTCAGCTGGGGGATGGACTTCAGTTCCTTCACTGGATCCACTTCAGGCTCGCTGAGAAACTCCTGCGGGCGGCTGAGTTGGATGAGGTAGTTTAGGGTGAGGTTGCAGCTTGGTACTGGGGCGAAGCTGGTCCTGTGAAGCCATGGGATAGAGTAAAGCTTGAAAGCCCCACTAGGGCCTACCGGGCGCAGCTTATGCATGCCACCGCGGGCCTGTTCTACCTTCAGCAGGGCGAGGAAGTCCGCGAGCAGGCAACGGTAGACCTCAGGACTGGTAAGAAAGATTGTGCAGTCCCTGGCGAGGCTGGCGGTCAAACGGGTGAGTGTGGCTGATTCAGTGAAGACCCCTCTGCGGGTCGACATGGTCTTCAGCAGGTGCAGGTAGCGTAAGAAGAGCTGCTCGCTGCTGAGCAGTACGTAGGCCTGGAGCCGCTTCCGCAGTCTCTGGTTGTTCAAGTGGCTCAGGCTAGGTTCAGTGGGAGGCTCCTGCCAGCTGCACTTTAGCTCGTCCAGGATGACCTCAGTGAAACGGAGTCGGCTTTCGGTAGGCACGCGCACCGCCAGCCCGCTGCTGGCCAGCCGGTTGGTCACTTGGCTGCACAGCGACGCCACCGTCAGCCGGGAGACCGGCAAGGGCAACAGCATCGGAACCTCCGGCGGAAGGGGCTTCTGAGATTCTGGGCGTGTCGCCTTGCGGGGGAAGAGCGACAACGGGCCCAGCAACCGGTGGTAAAACCGCTGAAGCTCGGGCTCCGGTTTGTAAGGCTCCATCTTTGCGCCGGCGCCGCGGGAGGTCTGGGCAAAAGAGGCCAGGAGGTTACTAAGGCAACCAGGGGTCGAGGCCCCGAGTGCGCCTGCGCAGCCAGTGCCTTCCGACGCGTGACGTAAGGGGGAGGGCCTGACGTGCGCGCGCCCCAGGAGGCGGGGCAAAGCGTGGCTTCCGAAGCTCCACCTCCCCGCGACGCAGTGAAGGTTTTGCACCTGAGCGGCGGAGTAGTTTAGGTCTTACGGTGGGTGGGTGGGTCCGGGATGGCTTCGGACTCCGGGGACCACGGGACCGCCTGCACGGTAAGCGTCGAGGCCCCTGGGGTGATTGTTAACGCAGGGAAAGGTTAACTCAGGCACCTGGGGCGGGGCCTGGGGCCTCCGCGGGAAACGGGTGCGAGATTAGCAGGGCCCTTGGCGTTAACGTTGGGGGTTTGGTCTTGGACCGATAACGACTGGTAATGAGGGCCTGAGAAGGGGTCACGTGAGGGCGTTTCCCAGGGCTTTTGGGGTGGCACTAGGGCAAATAGTGAAACAGTCACGCAAAGGGGTTCCCGAGACTCACCTGGTCCCTGCCGCCCTTGCAGTTGGAGTTCACAGTGCAGATGACCTGTCAGAGCTGCGTGGACGCGGTGCGCACGTCCCTGCAAGGGGTGGCAGGTAAGAGCCAGAACAACTTGTGCGGACAGTCCGGAGGCCTCTAGAAGAAGCCGGCAAATCTCTTAGACCAACAACACTGTTCCCATTTACACACGTGGAAATTGAAACCCAGAGGTAGGAAGGAACGTCCTCAGAGTCGCACGGAGACCCGGAGTCAGAGCCTAGAGTACAAATCTCAAGCCTGCCAGGTCAGAGCCCTCTACAGGCTCTGGTGCGTCTTACATCTCAGGTGCCCAGGGAGTGAGGAGCGAGACTGGGCATAAATGGGCCCACCTCCAGAGGGTGTTTCCTGGATAGCTAGCCGCTCTTGCTTGCGAAATGGCATAATCTTGACAAAGCCAACAGCAGCCCTGGCCGTGTTCCATCCTAGACAGCTCCCAATTCTTAGGAGCCAGCTAACTGGTCTGGAGGTGACCTTGCACGGTCAGAAACATCTGAGAAGGCAGAGCCACCAGCGTGGCCCTGGGAGCCGCTTGCCTTTGATTCTGTTAAATGTTCATCCAGTCATTCAGTAGGTATGGACCGGACCCCGGGGGCTTTTTAGGGAGAAGATTTCACAAATGTTTAAGACACAGTCCCTGCCCTCAGGGAACGATGAGCATGCAAGCGTTGCTCATGGAAGAGATGAGATGAGATGAGATGGGTTCTAAGCTGGGACAGTGGTGGCACTTGGCCGGTACAGGGCAGCGGTAGTGGATAAGGGTATGTGACTTCAAATCCCTTTCTTTGCATTCAGATCCCTGCTTTGCCTCTTAGCTGCACGTAGATGTAATGCATGTTACTACTTTTGCCTGTTTCTTCGGTGTTTAAGTGGGCATGATAATGGAAGCTACCTCGGAGGATTGTCATGAAGAGTTAGTTGGTTAATACCTGTAAAGCACTTTAGAAAAACCTCTGACATGAAGTGAGAGCGCACTAAATCTTAGAAAATATGAGAGGAAGGGCTTACAGGTGGCAGTGTGATTGGGCAGAAGCATTTGGGGACAGACATTGAAGCAGAGCGAGAGAGAGAAATGTTTTTTTAAAAGATTCTGTTTATTTATTTGATAGAGACAGCACAAGCAGGGTTAGCGGGTTAGGGGGAAGCAGGCTCCCCACTGAGCAGGGAACCCAGTTCGGGACTCGATCTCAGGACCCTGAGATAATGATCTGAACCAAAGGCAGCCACTTTAACCAACTGAGCCACCCAGCTTCCCCGAGAGAGAGAAATTTGCCCTCTCCAGGAGGCCTGGGAGCTTTGGGGAAGAGGGTTTTGCTCCTCTTGGAATAAGAGGGAGGAGCTCCCAGCTCAAGACCCACTTCCTTGAACCCTTATCACACACCCTAGAGTTCCCCGTGGCCTCATGTTTTCATTCTTAGTGGGCTTTGAACGAAGCAAGGGCTGGCTTGGCCGCACTCGGGACCAGCCCTGCTGAATCTTGCTCAGCTGCGGAGCCAGCCTTCTTCTTGGTTCAGGCGTGGTTCAAGAATTCTGGAAGTATGCTGTTACAGGGAGCAGCCCACTGGGGCCCTCCCACTCGAGGAACAGAGAGTCAACTCTTAGGAGACCCAGGACAGGAACCCACCAGTGTGAAAGTCAGTCCCTCGGAAAGTCTTGTCTGCTCTGAATCTAAAATATATTCGGAATTTAGTAGCCTCTCTTTTTGCATTCTTTGGCCTTCACACAAATCCAAGCCACCTTACTTCTCCCTGACCCACATGAGAACCTCATCTTCCGGGCTTCCTCTTTCCTCTGTTGTCCCCTCCAATAGCTGTTCCATACAGAAGCTCAAGTGATTTTTAAAAATTACACCTTAGAGGAGCGCCTAGATGACTCAGTGGGTTAAAGCCTTTGCCTTTGGCTCAGGTCATTATCTCAGGGTCCTGGGATCGAGCCCCGCATCAGGCTCTCTGCTCAGCAGGGAGCCTGCTTCTTCCTCTCTCTCTGCCCGCCTCTGCCTACTTGTGATCTCTGTCTGTCAAATAAGTAAATTAATTAAATAAATAAAATTACACCTTAGATAATATCACTATCCTGTTCATTTAGGCCTTTAATAACCCTCTGAGTTAGGTAGTAGTAGTATCTCCATTTGCAGATGAAGCAGCTGAACAGAAAACTCAACAGAAAGGTT
>PISX010012416.1:40851-52975 GCA_004024625.1 Mellivora capensis | reverse complement strand
GCGCGCCCCTGCGGGCTTTTTGGCCGCCTTCTTCTTCACCGGGGTCTTCTCCACCGGGGGGGCGGCGGCGGGAGCGGCGGGAGCGGTCTCCGACATGCTGAGGCTCTGGGACTGGGTACAAGTGGCAGAGCGCCGTGGGAGCGCCGCGGCCGGGCCGCCGTATATATAGAGCGCAGGCGCGCGCTGATTGGTGCTCCGGTCGCCCGCCTGGCTGGCAGGCTCCGAGCCGCCGCCGTGCGCCCAAGTTGTGTTTGTTCCACTTCACAAAAGGGGGAAAATGTTAAAATACCCCGCACCAAATCTCCCGACTTTGGTCGGGAAAGGATCCGAGAAGCCTCAGGCTTCGTGCTCTCCATTTATTTTTTCCGCAAGCCCAAAGACAACGCGTCCAGGCGCCCCCAACTCCCCCAACTCCCAGGGAAGTCCAGGACGGTCGGAGACCACTTTCTGTTTTTCTTCTAAATTACCTGTTCGCTCCTTTGCCCCTGAAAGTTCTTTCTCTCAGGGGTGCTTGGGCACATGCTGCCCTTCTTTGGGAGACAAAAACGAAGTGGTTTCCACCTAAGTTTTCACGATAATTCTGTTTCTTCGCAAGGGAAGTAACACAGGTCCTCTGTGAGTTCTGCGCCCAGACCCGCAAGAACCGTGGACTGGGGCAAGGATTCCCGGGCCAGTCCAAAGCAGTTAGGGCTGGAAGAAACGGGGTCCGGAAGCCTTGGGGGCTGTCCTGGGTCGTGGAGGGTTAGAGACTTAAATCTTAGACTTGAAGACATTGAAATTCTTTTTCAAATCCGTCTTTTCACAGATGGGGGCGGGGCACTCTTCACTTCTCCAAGGGCGAGAAATTGGGCAGTTTTTCAAAAGGTTTCAGGTTCCCCTCTGGGTTGTGCAAGGCAGGGGGTCTGACCCTCAAGAATAGGGATAATGAGGGAAGAAGGGAGATCCCCTAAGCTTGCAAAAAAAAAAAAATCCTCAATAGACTTGGCAGCTATAAACATTGAGATGATCTGTTTTCAAAGAAAACCAGCATTTATTATTTTTATATGCTACAGTAAAGGGATGAATTTTAGCCCATGAAAATTCTAGGTTACTTCCAGTAACAATATCTGAAGACATGTTATGCTATAGAAGGACACTTTCTAGCTGGGAATTCAAAGATCTGGATGACTTTCATGTGATACGCTTTTATCAGGTGAACTATAGATCTGAAGTTGAGCAAAACAGATGGCAAATTTTTAAATAGAAACAGGAAAAGTACTGGAACATATAAATTATTGCACCATTTTTTGTTGTTGATGAGAACACCTCTTCTCGCCCCCTCTGAAGCGGGTTTTACATATTCTGTTCTCAAGTTTGCTTTACTTCTTTAAGGTTCGTTATTTCGTATTTCAGCCTTTGGTTGCCAGCAGTTGCAATTTTTTCTTGAGCTGAATAAAGTTACTACTCAAGTATTTAATAGAATTGTATATTTGTATTTAGGGGCAAAGGAAGTATTACAGCTTACCAGAAATTCCCATTCAAATATACAGCGAATGAAAATATGTATTGAAGATGTTTGCCTTAGATTGTGATCAAGAAGTACAAATTAAGTTCAGTGATGAATAAAAAATGAGGCATCTTTTAGACTAAGGATAACTCCAGGGTTTTACTGAGCAACATTTGTTCAACATTTGGAAATTGTGTCTAGTACTGATCATGTCCTCTGGGTATTAACAGCTTAATAAGATTAGTGATGGATGAATTACCAGCCATAGAAAACTACTTTAGACCTGCCATCCCTCACTGTGACTCTGGGTATAGAATTGTAAGAAGCTGTTGAAAGTGTTTGAACAACTAAAGTACTTTTATCACAGAATATACTTTGGTAACAAAATAACAAAACAAAATAAGAACATGCCACTTTGCTCTGATTCTCTGTGCAATGAGACCCCCCCCCAACCTCCCCAACCCCACCACCACCCCACTCTGGCCCCCCACAGCATCTGAAATTCAGTTAAGTGTGCTTAACCACCAGGAAAACAGCAGTGGAAAGTCTTGATTGCCAGGTCACTGGACTTCCCGTCCTGGTTTATAAGTCAGCAACGTGTCAGTTTGATTACTGTGATTCAGTTCTCCAATATGATCACTCAGGTTGAATCAATCAAAACACATCTCTCTACATTCAAATCTGATGTCCAGATCTCAAGTCATTAGGACACCAGCCTCTCAGTCTTGCTCCCAACCTCCTGGCTGCATAGAATAGGCCAGAAGGCAGAGAAACAACCAACCCACCCCTCCCGATCCCTGTAACTTATGTTGAGAAAAGGTATCCAAAACTTAAAAACAAGGGAAAACTCTTTCTTTCTGTCCTTCTGAGCTGTATTAGAAAATTGTCTGGGTTCATTTCTGGGTCATTTGATGCTCTAAGGCAATGTTCTACAATAAAACAGAATGTGAGTCACATGTGTAATTTTAAGTTTTCTAGTAGTCCCATTGACAAAAGTAAAAAGAAACAAGTGAATTTCATTTTAATAATGTATTCTACTTCACTCAACCTATCCAAACTCTGACCATTTCAACATGTAATCAACATTTTAAAAAATAAGATAATGTATGTTCCTTTTCTTTTAATCAAATGGCAAGTCTGTCAAATCTAGTGTATTTTACATTTGTAGAACATTCCATTTCAGACTAGCCACCAGTCACTAGTGGCCACATGTGACTACTAGTTATCATTCTGGACAGCCCGGCTTTCAAGAAGGTAAGTGACTTCATGTTTACTCTTTGATTAGGTCCAGAGTATGTGAAATTAGGCATTCACTTGTAGAAGACTGATACGTTAGTAAGGGTTTTGTCCAGTTGAGCGGCAAGTGAACTCTTTCCAGTAGAAAAGATAACCTTAAAAGTAATGATTGCGTTTTTTCCTTTTCCTGACTGAATACGTATTTCATTTTCCTGTATCCTGCCTTGACCTAACTTTGTCATCCTGCTTGCTTCCTTGTTAATGACTTTTACCATTATTTGCCCCATGCACGAGCCTGCTGTAAACAGTACTTGTAGGAGACGTGTGGGTTTTGTGTGTGGGATTTTTTTCGTTTTAATATTTTATTTATTTATTTGTCAGAGAGAGAGAGAGCACAAACAAGGGGAATGGCAGGGAGAGGGAGAAAGAGACTCCCTGCCGAGCAAGCAGCCCCACACGGGGCTCCATCCCAGGACCCAGGATCATGACCTGAGCGGAAGGCAGATGTTTAACCGACTGAGCCACCCAGGTGCCCAGGAGACGCGTGTTTTTAACTTTTTGAAGATTATACTTTGCCACTTTGTTAGTTGGTTTGTTCTAAGTGCTCCAAATCAGAATCTTTAGAAACCATTCTAAAAATCAGAAGGTGTAAAACTTTTTGGCGGTCGACTTTAAAGCACCCTTAGATCTGGTAGGTGTGTCATGGAGTCTCGCGCTTTGAAATAAGATTGAACAAGCCTGTGAGCAACAGAAAGCCTACTAAAATTAGCTCCAAGGGAGAATTCAGGTCAAGGGTGTGGTCCTCCCACTCAAATCGGTGGCCTCAAGGTAGCCAGCAATAAGCCGACAACACAAATATCACAATGCAATGAATTGTGTATTCTTGTATTTACACACGTTCTGAAAAGTATGGATTGGCTAATTTTCTTTCATGTTCATCAGGTCTGGAAAGCTGGTGAACAAAATTAAATGTGCAGAGCCGAATGTCACGTCCAAAAGGCAGTAATGGCCACAGGACAGAGCGTGTGGGGGGAGAGAGCCTTGAGCAGCGGGAAATACACAAGGACAATGAGAGGAGTTGCTGGGGCAGGTGTAGGCATCAGCCTTCCACCGTGCCGGAGTAGGGTTCTGTCTGCTTCCGAAGGTAGCCAACCTGGTGCTCGTGAACCTTGTTACAGGCTCCCACTGGGAACGATTCAAACCTGCTTCTTCCTGACTCACCAACTGATGAGGTCAATAACAGCAGCCACCCCACTAGCTGCCTTGCTTGAGGGTACAGGGCTAGTGCTTTGCTCCATTGTGAGGCTGACGATACCGGGCAGCCTGAGAAAAAGGATACAGGGAAGAGCTTCAGGAGATTTGCAGCCTAAAGAAGATTGTAGGCTCACTGACTGCTTCAGCCCCACGAACCATCCTGACAAATAGCCCAGTCTCTTCAGGCAAAGGACCAAGAATTCCGCAATCAGACCTGAGCTAAAATGTTTCCCGCAGCACAGCCTGTGGGCACCTTAAGGGCGGAGACCACTGTTTCTGTATGTTTATTCCCTGACAGATCCTTAAAAGACATTGGGGAAATAGAGAACAGAAGGGTACAGCACAGAATAGGAGCTTAATAAATACACAGAGAATATCACCAAGGGAGCAATACATTCCCAAACGTATTTAGCTAACATTCCGGAATTGCCACTAGAACCACATAAGTGACACGAGTAGCTAGGTCATCCATAGCCCCCTTATTCTTTAAGCTTGTCTCCAAATGGCTTTAAACTGTCTCAAAAGTCAAACCTACCCTCAGAAGAAAAGGATTTATCAAGAGTGAGAACATATACATTTTTACGGCTTCCCAGTCGAGGCCTGTAATAGAGGTGATTATAAACCACAAGCCGTAGCCTTAATCGCAGTAAGCATAGAGCCTTCCCCTGTGGCTATTTGGGAGGAAACGTGGACATACAGTTTTGGAAGATTTGTTAAGATGTATTACCGTTTTTTTATTCCGAGCCCATCACGACGCCATGCATGAGCTCTGCACACACAGGGCACCTATTAAGCAAAAGATACCAGATGAGATCATAAAAACAAACATCAGCCCAGCAAAGTGCCTCCTCTCAAGGAATTATAACTGGGGTGACAGACACAGACAGGGTAATTATCGTACTGGGCGATAAGTCTCATCCGAAAGACCCAAACCACGGAGAGAACAGAAGAATAAAAAAATTAAAATGTTCATGTGCTGGTTACACCTTTGCCTTCAAGTCTTTACCAATCCAGTTGGGAAAATAAGACGTCCGAGTTCAGCCTAGGGCCATGGTTCTCAAACTTCTAGACTTTAGGACCCCTTTACACTTCTAAAAGTCAGTAGGGCCCCCCAAATTTCATTAATGCAGGTTACTCTTGTAGACATATTAACTACTTCAGAAATTAAAAATGAGTGATATTTAATAATGTATATCTATATTTACTTGGTAGTTTTCATTAAGCACAAAATTGTTTATAAATATATATAATTAGCATATAACATCACATATTCACTTAAACTGCATATTATAGATTTGTATGTATAATGTGTATTATAGAATAGAATATATAATACTATAGTACGTTATATTTTATGTATTATATATTGCATATATAAATGATGGAAGGTCAACTCAAAAAAACTTCCCCATTCCCTAGCCAGTTGGAAACCCTGCCAGCCCCAGGCTAACCCAAAACCTTGTCAAGCTGCCTGCAGGTAGAGAACACATCTGAGCTCATGGTGCAAAAGGGTGGAAAGACAGCAGTTTCAGAGCAAGCACATTGTTTCCAATCCCAATTCTTCCCCGCAGCAACAGGGTGACTCTGCTAAGTCTCGGACTTTCCACTTCCATTTCCTCCTCTGGGCCAGGGGACTAGCCTCCCCACCTCCCAGGAATATAGTGAGAATTAAATTAGATCACATGCATACAGTTCCTGAGACGGGGCTGAACACACAGTTGCCTCTGACTTGAGGTTTCTTTCCATGAGATCCATCCACCGTGGGATGCTGTTTTGGAGTGGCCCTGAGAAAGTTGGTACTCTCCTTAATTTGGAAGAGGGTGATAAGAGACCATCGAACAAGCTTGTTTACTCTTTCCAGTTACGTGTGTTGTTCCTGGAAGCCTCTGAAAGGTAACATGACTGGGTGTTAACTCAAGGAAGAGTTTGATGAGAAATTCTAAAAGGAGATGAAGCCGGACCATCGGAGAAGATAGATGAGTGTGGGTGAGAAGAGAGATAAGATGTGTGCACGTGATGTAATTGTGTGTGTGTGTGTGTGTGTGTGTGTAGTAGGCGAGCATATAACCCAGAACCATCACTGTCACACAGAATCTCCCCCCTCATTGCTGTTCTCGGAGCTCACTCCTTGCCTAAAACTCCTCGGGAAGAGATGACGTCACTCACATAGTCACGCAGGCCCCACCTTCTGCATCTCAGGAGCCTGTGTACTTGCAATGCCGGCTATGGCTGTCAGGGAGAACTGTGTGTAGCGGTACATAAGAGGGACCCAGGAGTTCCATCACCCTGCATTTTTTACTACTGAACTCACCAAACCTGCTTAAGTTTAATAGAAATCCTTGTTGGGACCAAATTCCTATTACATCAGCTTACCTACGGATTTGTAGCTATGCTTCAGTTAATACATAGACTTCTTATACTTTTCATGGTTAATAGTAGTGGCATTTATATTTCCTCTTTTCTAAAATAATTCAAGAAAAATACAGAGGTAGCATAGTATATTTATCAAAATGACTGCCTCAGAGGCCGAAATGCCTGGGCTCAAGTTCAACTTTACCATTGGACAAGTTAATTAATTTCTCTATGTTTCAGTCTTCTCATCTATAAATGTCAGTAATACCACCTGATTCATTGGTTGTTATATGAATTTACGAGTTCATATTTATGTAGCTCTTAGAATTGTACCATATTATAAGAACAAAATTTTTATAGACATATTAAATAAAAATAACTTTTAAAAGCACACATGTGTTATAACCACAGCACAGCAGAATCGAGCCCCTGTTGGTTTAAGACTGTCGATAAAACTAAGAAGGATAACAGGTAACTGAACATTCTGTATGGACCAGGAATTATATGCACTATTTTCATTCCGTCTTCACCACCGTCCTATACATCCTTTACACCCATTATCATTTCATCAGTAAGAAAACGCAGATTGAGAATTTAGATTCTCCTGGGACAGCCTTGAAGACAGTACAGTCCTGGTCCCCAACACTCGCGCACACACACAAATACCGACTGAACTACAGTCGAAGATAAGGCTTGTTTTTTAATCTATAAAGCGCGCATAAATTAAAATACACCCCAACTATTACTTACTAGCGTGTTTAGTGAGTTTTAGGTAAAAGGCCTTTTCACAGGCGCCAAGTACATCCCATTTGGACCTCTCACCTTCCCGGCAGAAGCAATTTACAATACGTCGTGCTGTTGGTCCTGGTTGACACTAGGTGGCGCTCCGAACCAACCAACCAACGCTTATCTAGAGGCCGGTATACGCCCATTTCTCCACGCTTTTCTCTGAATAATTATTAACGTCTCATTATACACTTAACAGTTTTCTTTTCCCTTCTGGTGAACAGAAATTACTATCCCCATTTGGCAGATGGTGATCCGGGGGTCCCTGGGAAGCCCTAAGGCTGCAGGAAGTCCACAGGCAGGAAAGAGCGCGAGAGGAACAAGTTGAACGACTAAGGCTCTTGTCTTAAGTGGTGCAGAGAAATCACGCCGGATAATTCATTCATTTCACGAAGAACTCGGCAGCCCCTTAGAGAAGACCCGCACTGTTCTGGGTTCGGGGAATAAGAAAGTGAGGAGGACAGGCTCTCCCCCTGATGATGGAAAGGTTTGCAGGAGGGGAAACTAGGGAAGAGGCCACACTGGTTTGTTCAGAGGACCTCCCGAGGGGCCTGCAGGAGGGGAGCAGTCGGTTTTCGCTGGGAGAGGAGGTTAAGCCTCGAATCTTGTAAGGGCAACTTTAAAAATACTCAATTCCTTCTTTTCCTTCTCAAAGGGCAATGACCGACCACACAGAGGAGGAGGAAAGTCTTGTGCAGAGATGAGCACTGGAACGGGGTCCTCTACTGCTGAGGAGGGAGAGAATTCTGAGATTCCTGGGTGAGTGTATCAGTTATGACCATGACGACAGTCCCAACGAGAGTAATAATAAATGTAGTAAGCGCCATGTATTGAAAGGGAAAGTGTAGGTTTATCCAAGTCCCACAAAAGAGGCCCTTGAGATGCAGAACATTAATTCACTGATTTCAAAACAGCCGATTGCTAACGAGTAACTTTAAGGAGTTTTAGATAAAGAATTGACTATAAAGGTTATGCACTTAACCTTTGAAGTGTCCAGGGCTGGTCGAGTGGTTGAAGGATAACAGTCTAATACACAAGTTGGCTTGGGCCTCAACCCTTTCCTGCCCAGAGGAATTTAGGAGGCAGGATGCTGTTTGCACGACTGGACACTAGATGGCGCTCCAGATTAAAAAAGACGCGCGGCGGACTGCGGCCTCTTGGGGTGCCTGGACAGTCCTTGATCATTAACCTTGGATTGACATTGTACTACCCAGATTTCAAATCTCATTCATGCACAGTCTACTGACGGACAGAAATGATTATTACTTACAAGTGACGATGCCAGCATTGAGAAGCAGTGAGACTGGAGTAAGGGCCCAGAACAGTCGAGAAAGTAGGGAGGCCGGCTGCAAGGACCTTTGGGGTCAGTACTCCTCATAAAAAGATACATTGTCTGGACAAGAAGGCCGCACGGCTGGATCCTCTCACTCCCCCAAACAGTGACTAAGGAGGAGAAACGCAGGTGACTAGGCTCGCACTGCCTACAGTTCAGAATAAAGAAGAAAACACGTGGGAAGAGAAATGGGCAAGAGTGCAGAGCAGAGGCACAGGGAGGGACAGGCCTGGAAATAATCTCGGAGAAGCCACGACACCTCTGTCTTCAATGGGAGCAGCAAATTAAGCATAACAAGCCCAGAGACCTGGAGAGACTGCACATGCTTTATCCTTAAAAAAAAAAACAACACAAAAAACTATTATTGTTTTAGAGTGAGCAAACCACACTATGGGCAATCTGTAAGAGGGCACTGACCTGTCATCTGATAGGAAGTGACATCCTCAGGTCAGCAATGCCATTGACAATATTATTGTTATGGTATTATATAGAAATATTATTTTAGAATTATAATAATATATAGTACCTATTATATAATATTGTATTAGAATATATGATAGCATATTATATGATATATATTTTAGAATATGTCCTCCTCATCAACCTGGCTTAGCCCTGATCATATACCAGACACTGTATTGAGGGCTTCATTGATCAATTTTTGCTTTTTAAAAAATTTAATTCTAAATACCATTTTATGAAATAGCTGTTGTTATCAACTCTTTACAAGTGAGAAAACTGAGACCTAGAGAGTTGAAGGGGCCTTGCAATAGAACTTTGCCTTGAAGACTGATTCTAATTCACGTGCCTTTAAAGCACACTCAAGTGCTCATCAGAAATGATACACGATAGAGAAGTTTACAAAAACTCGGGTTATACCGAAGCGAACAAGTCTAGGTTCGGCTGCTTTTCTCATCAGTCATGAAAAAAATGTATGGACAGTTTCCATAGGAAGATATTAAATATGAAGGACACTTCCTCCCTCAAAGTTTCTAGGGCTGCCAAGGGCGCTGAAAGATAACAATTAATGGCACTGTCACTGCGTTGACCGCCAACTCTTCCTAGCTGAACTAGACCTTTACACCGCGGTCTGTCAGTAGCTCCAATGGCACTCTAAACCAAAATGTATTGCATACAGTTCATCCCTAATCTGCTGGGTAATTATTGCCTTCCATTGGTTTCCATATCTGTTAATAGCTGTAGGAGGCCGTTCACGTAAAGAATTGATTGGCGATCAGAAATCATTACCCACATCTAACAGGTGAACAGACTGACGTTCACACGGGCTCAACTAAAGCCATACAGTAGTACAAGAGAAATAGCAGTAAACAGTAAAAGGCCGGGAATAAGCAACCAGGTCTTTGGACGGGAGTTAGATAGCGTTTGCACTAAGAAATGGAATTGTCATTCCAGTTGTGGACCTTCACACCTTCACCTCTTTCCCCTACTGGTTACAGATGCAGCAGAACTCCAGGGCCCTGCTATTTGGTGTAGCTTTTCAATCTGACTATACACTCCTTGACAAAGGGTGAGATATTTTTGAAAATGAAATGAGATCATATATACAGGAGTTTCATACGTGGTTCCTAGCAAATAGAGTTCATCCTACCACTATTATACTGCATTATTTGTTTTAAAGATTTTATTTATTTCCTTGAGAGAGGGAGAGAGCAAGAGCAGGGGGGAGGGCTGAGGGAGAGGGAGAAGCAGACTCACAGCTGAGCAGGGAGCCTGAGGTGGGACTCGATCCCAGGACCCTGCGATCATGACCTGAGCTGAAGGCAGAGACTTAACCGACTGAGCCCCTCAGGCGCCCCAACACTGCATTATTTTTTATTGAGAGGAACCAGCTTGTAGTTAACCACGCCGCTAGACACATGTCAGTCTCTGCTCCTTCTCCAAGCCCCACTCTTTTACAGTAAAGAATTTTATAAAGAAGGCATAAACGCTCAAAGATGAAGGGAATGGGAGACAAAGCAACCTATGAGAGAGGTCAATGGAATTTTGGAAGCTGGAGAGCAGATGGATAAATGCCTTGCCAGACCAGAGAAAGCTGCATTCAGCACTGGCAAGGGGACAAAACCAATAAGAAACACATAAATTCTCCACCGTAGAAGCCTAAAAAGATGTAAGTCTCTGAGACACCAGGTGTCTCTGAGGTCCGGGTTGTGAGTGGGACTGTTAATGGATAGATTGGTTAGAGACCTGTGGAAGAGGCACCCTGATGCCCAGATCACTCCCCCACGCTAACAGGCCCAGCAAGAGACCGAGGGTTCTCCTTGGGTGATACTCACTCAGGGGGACTCTGGACTCAGATGTCTCAGTCGTAGCCAACTACAAATGAGCAGCAACAAACTGAAAATAGGGTTTGGAAAGAGAATTTGCATACTCAAATTTTCCCTGCTCCTTCCCGTTTTGTCTCCTAGAACACAAATACCCAAGCTTATGTCTCCTATGATTTCTTACCTCAACCAGTTTTTCTTTCTTTTTTTTTTTTTTTTTTTCACCTCAACCAGTTTTTCGTTGAGTGTCTACGGAGTGTGTAAAGCACTGAGCCGGGTACTGTAAATGGTTTAGCTTATAATAGTTTGTTGCTATCACCAAGTGCCACAGACTGGGGGCTCTTGTATTGTCTCACATTCTGGAGGCTAGATATCTAGAACAAGTGTGTAGAGAGGGTTGGTTCTTTCCGAGGGCTGAGAAAGAAAATCTGCGGCCGGTCTCCCTTCCGGGAGCCTCAGGCATTCCTAGAGTTGTAGATGACGGTCTTCTTGCCTCTGTGCATGGGTATCTTGGTCCAAATTTTCCGTTTTATAAGGACACCAGTCATAATGGTTTCGGGCTCACACTAATGACCTCATTTTAACCTGAGGACCTCCATGAAGACCCTATCTCTGCCAATTTCTGTTTTTAATTTAGGTATTTAGACCATTTACATTTAAGATGATTTTTGACATGTGAGGGTTTTGACCATCTTTTTTGGAAGATGCATTTATTTATGATATTTTTTAGTGTATTGCTTTGTATAGTTTTGTCAGTGGTTACTCTTGGGTCTTACAATGTATACGACTTTTCATAGTCTATTAGGATCAGGATTTATGACAACAAGTTAATCGTGGACACCGCATTTTTATCCTCTCTATTTAAAAATATTATCTTGAATATCAAACTGTGTTACAGTTTTTGTATCAATCACCAAATATGATTTAGAAAACTCATGAGAAAGGCAATCTAATGTTTGCCTATATGTTTACCCATACTTCTGGTTTTGCCACTGTAGTTCTTTCTTCTTGGTACCCTAAGATGCCTTCTCTTATTACTTCTTTTCTGTTTCAAGAAACTTCTCTACTCATTCTTTAAAGATAGGTCTGTTAGTAAAAAATTATTTCAGCTTTCCCGCATCTGAGAATGTCTTTATCTCCCCTTCATTCCTGAAGGTAGTTTTACCTAAAGGATATAGAATTTGCAGTTAACAATTATTTTCTTTCACTGCCCCAGAAGCATGTGCCCTTTCCTTCTGGCCCCTGTTTCTTCAGAGGAACAATGCTCTGTCCCCTGAGTTGCCCCCACATAACTTGTTTCTTTCTTGATGCTTTTTTTTTAAGTTGGTTTTTTTTTTTTTTAAAGATTTTATTTATTTATTTGACAGACAGAGATCACAGTAGACAGAGAGGCAG
>PISX010012416.1:22729-40751 GCA_004024625.1 Mellivora capensis | reverse complement strand
CGATGTGGGGCTCGATCCCAAGACTCGATCCCAGGACCCTGGGATCATGACCTGAGCTGAAGGCAGACCCTTAACCCACTGAGCCACCCAGGCGTCCCTCTTTCTCGATGCTTTTAAGATTTTTCAATCTGTCTTTATTTCTCGAATTTTAATTACAAAGCGATTGGAATGAGTTTCTTTGGTCATATTTTACTTGGGGTTTATGCAACTTGTGTCTTTTCACCGAAGCTTGAAATTTTCAGACACTATTTCTTCAAATACTCTGTCAGCCCTGCACTCTTTCTCTTGTCCTGGGAGCTGATGATATGAATGTTAGGTCATGTGTGTAGAGCTCCTGCAAGTGGCAAAAGTAAACGTGTTCGCTAACAGACCCAAAGATACAGTCTCTCTAGGGCATATGAAAATGAAAAGCAAAAGCATATGAACTTATAGGAATGCTGAAGAGGTGTCTCGGTGTTTTGTATACTTAGAAATGTATTTAAGTGGGGGTGCCTGTGTGGCTCAGTAGGTTAAGCATCTGCCTTTGCCTCTGGTTATGATCCCAGGGTCCTCGGATTGAATCCCCCATCAGGCTTCCCACTCAGTGGGAGTCTGTTTCTCTCTGGTCCCCTTGTTCCTGCTCTCAATTTCTCTTTCCTTTTTTTTTTTTCTTTCTTTTTTTTTTTTTTTTTTGAGAGAGCATGAGTGGGAGGGGAGGGTGGGGGAAGGGGCAGAAGGGGAGGAAGAATCAGGCTCCCCAGCTAAGCAAGGAGCCCGACGCAGGGCTTGATCTCAGGACCGTGAGATCATAACCTGAGCTGAAGGCAGATGCTTAACCCACTGAGACATCCAGGCGCACCCCTCTTCCTTTTTCTCACACGTGCTCACATGCTCTCTCTCTCTCTTTCAAATAAATAAATAAAATCTTTCAAAAAAAGAAATGCATCAAAGTGTCTAAGGATCATCCATTAATTAACAGAACATCGGTGCAAAGTTAATGAACGATCCACTCTGAGGGTGTGGGGGAAAGCAGCTACTCCTTCCTTTTGTATACCTGTTCAAGAGTTTTAAGTTGTCTGCCCCGTCCTTGTTTTCCATGACCCCTGTTGAATGTGAGTGTGTTTTTTTTAAGACTATGAGGTTTTTCAGGAATATATGTACTGGGTTATGGCAGAAGCAACTGTGTAGATCTGTGCTGGTTACTCTGCAAATCATCAGGATTATCAAGAAGCAAAGAGAGGGTCTCGGGCAGTGACGAATCTAGTGAGAGAATATTAGCATATACATGTAAGTCCATACAGTGTCTTCCCTGGTGTTCACAAGCACCGGGGGCGCCAGGAATATAGACAACCAGGAAGTCTTCGCAAGTGGGTTTCAGTTGGCTTCACGGTCTGCTGTTGGACATTCATTCACTTGCTCATTTATTTACTCTAATCCACACATATTTATCGAGTACTTCCACTAGGCAACAGTGCTGAATGATATAGAGCAAGGTCACTGTGCTCACTGTGTAGCAGGAGTTCAAAGGAAAGAGGAGAGAGAGGAACAAACATTCTTGGCCTAGAACGTGACCATTCCTGCGGACGGAGCATGAAGGGGCAGGAGGAGGGAGAGAAGTCAGGGGAACAAGCAGATGGAAGGCGCCTAAACGGGCCCAAGACACGTTTCCTTGCATGAATGTATAGACGAAGATAGGAAAACAAGCTTTCCTAACAAATCCTGGTGTTCCTAGGAATTGATCCTGGGTTTAAACCACCTGTTTTCAGAGGAAGACGAAGAAACAGTCAGGAACTAGGTGGAATGAAACAGTTTCTGTTGAACCTGGCCTGGTACCTCTCTGATTCTACTGAAGTCATTAAGGCAAGAAGTTATTCATTTCTGTGAGTTCACAGAGTTGTTCACCTCAGTGAACTTGGGCAAGACCCTAAGTCCCTATTTGCAAATAGAGGTTATATACCTATTAAAGATTTTACTCACTTACCCGTTACATGTAATGGTTAAATGTAAATGGTCTAAATACCTAAATTAATACCTAAATTATCTGAGAGAGGGAGTGAGGGGAGGGGCAAGAGGAAGGGCGAGGGACAAGCAGACTGCAGATGGAGCCAGATGCGGGGCTCGATCTCATGACCCGGAGAGCAAGACCTGAGCCAAAATCAAGAGTTGGACGCTTAACCAACTGAGCCACCCAGGTGCCCCAGGATAATATATGTTTAAGAA
This sequence comes from Mellivora capensis, assembly GCA_004024625.1. Lineage (NCBI taxonomy): Eukaryota > Metazoa > Chordata > Mammalia > Carnivora > Mustelidae > Mellivora > Mellivora capensis. The sequence goes on along the minus strand of PISX010012416.1, from coordinate 38,552 downwards.
GATGTTGAGAGTAAGTTTCTCCTATATAAACAGCCCAGCGTGATCCTTCCTATAGGCCTGGCATTCTGCAAATTGCATTTCCCTTTCCTTTTCTCTCCTCGGGTCATAATCAGGACTTGGACACTTTGAAATCACTGTTCTGGGGGTTAATTCTGAAATGAAAGTGTTGGCAGGGTTGATTCCTTCTGAGCAAGGCGAGAGAAAATCTGTTCCAGGTCCCTCTCCTCGCGTCTAGGCTACTCTCAGGTACCCTCATGTCTTCACATCCCCCCTCCGTGAACTTCTCTGGGTCAAAATCAGTCCTATCAGATTAGGTCCTATCCTAATGGCCTTATCTTAGTTTGATCATTTGCAAAAACTCTATGTTCAAATGAAGTTACGTACAGGTACTGGGAGTTGGGACTTCAACCATTTTAGTGGGGGACACATTTCAACCCCTAACATCTGCCCATCCACAAGGGTTTCCAGAGACTGGAGGGGCTGAGGCCAGCCTACAGGTGGTTACTAGTCTCGTGGAGCAAGCTAATACTTCAGAAGGGAAGGCTCAGGGACCATCTATCTACCTCCTATTCCTGCTCCTCAGAACTGCCTTCAATATATGTGACACGTCACAAGACCTCTTGGCAGCAAGCAGTGGTGCAGTGCCCAGCCCTATGTCTCTTCCTCTGCCATCACGCTAATACCTGTTCTCCCTAAGGGGTCAGGGAGGCCTGCACTCAGACCACAGAGGGTACCAACGCAGCAAGAATGGAACCAGTCGGTGCTGGGTGAATGTCCCTTGGGGAGAAGCAGCCACCTACCCCTGCTTTACTGAACATTGAGGCCTGAAGGGGGCCACCATTAGCATGTGGAGGAAGGAGCTAGGCTGTTGGTAGACCTGGGTGGGTCTGGCATATCCCTGGAAGCAGATGGTTGGGACAAAGGACAAAATCTTACATTCTGGGGAGGGGCAGAAAGAAGCCAGGAACCTCAAACAGAGCTTTCATCAGACTCCATGAACACCACTGCTCAGATGCCCATGTTAGCAAGCACTCCAGCCATGGCACCACTGGAGTTCTTTGGAAAAAGCTATTCCAATCAGGTGGGCAAGCTAGGAAGCAGCACAGTGGGTCTTGCTGTCAATCTCTGCATGGCCGGTGGCTGGAGCCCCAGACCAGACAGCATTTATTGTCTCCAGTGTCCCTCCGTGCAGTGAGAGCTAACTAGACGAGTCAGAAGTCAAGCGTTTTGTGTGAGTAGAAGAGGAGGCACACAGGATAGAAAATACAATGTGGAAGAGCTGAGATTTTACTTTTACACACATGAAAAAGAATGAAGTTGGACCTCAACCTCATACCATATCCAAACATTAACTCAAAATGAATCAAAGACATAAATGTAAAAACTAAAACTACAAATATTTAGAAGAAACTGTAGGTATCAATCTTTGTGACCTTGGATTTGGCAATGATCTCTCAGTTATGACACCCAAAGTACAAGTAATGAAAGAAAAAATAGGTAAGTTGCACTTCACCGACATTAGCAGTGTCTGTGCCGCGAGGCACAGCGTCAAGACAGTAAGAAGATCACGCACTGACTTGGAATTCCCAAATTGTATATCTGGTACTGGCCTTACATCTAGAATACATAAAGGACATTTATGACACAATGAGAAAAAGCAAATAATCCAGATTTTAAAACGGCAAAGGATCTGAACAGACATTTCTCCAAAGAAGGTTCCTAGATGGCCAATATTCAGGTAAAAAAAAAAAAAGATGTTCAGTATCACCAGTGATCAGGGAAAGGCAAACCCAAAGCGCAATGAGGCACTCCTTCTCACTGACTGGGACGGCTAGCATTATAAAGATGAACCATAAGAAGTGTTGGCAAAGGTATAGAGAACTCGGGACTGTCATTCACTTCTGATGAGAGCACGAAATGGTGCATCCACTTTGGAAGACGGTCTGGCGGTTCCTCAAAAGGTTAATTAAACATAGAGTCATCATAGGACCCAGCAATTCCACCCCTAGGTCCGTACCCAAAAGAAAAGAAAATGTAAGTCCACACAAAAGTGGGTACACACGTGTTCAGAGCAGTATTCTTCTTAATAGACACAAAGTTGAAATAACCTAATTTCCATCAATTGACGAAGGGAGAAATAAAATAGGATGTAATGGAATATTATTCATCCGTGAAAATGAAACGTGAAAACATTACACTAAATAAAAGAAGCCAGTCATGAAGAATCACATAGTTTAGGATTCCATGTGTCTAAAATGTTCAGAAGAGGTAAATCTATTGAGACAGAAAATAGATTAGTGACAGCCTGCGGTGGGGTGGGAGGCATTGCCTAGTGCTGTCTAAAAGGCACAAGGTTTCTTTGTGGGGAGAATGAAAAATGTTCTAGAACTGTGTTAATAGTCACATGCCTTTGTAAAAATGCGAAAACTCACTGAATTTTACACCTTAAGTGGATGAATTGTATGGTATGTGAATTAAATCTCAATAATCAAGCTGTTACCAAGAAAAGAGAGTATTACAATCAACCCCAATGGATTCATCCACTGTATTCAACATTTTTCTGGTTGCATTTCACATCCCCCTGCAGTTAGGCCCCAATTTTCAAGTTTGATTTATTTTTCTTAGATGGCTAAAATTGGCATACATGCTTAAAAAGGTATTGCTCATTGCATTTATTAGGTATTTAAAGGTTTTTAGGAAAATCAGATGTATTAAATTTGGTAATATGTTTTGAAATATCTAAAGCAGTAGTTCCCAAACTTTGGGTGTGTGGGGTTGGGGGGGTTAAAATTCCACTCCCCAGGTAACACCGCACACCAATTAAGTCAGTAGCTGAAGTAAAAACAGGGCATCAATAGGTTTAATGATTTTCTAGGTCATTTCAATGTGTTGTAAAGTTTGTGAAATCTATTAAATTGTGAAAGATGTTTCAGTAGGTTCTAATTTATTAAACTTACAATTTCCTTGTTTCTAATGTGGGAATAAAATGGAAATTTTACACAAAAACCGTATTTTTAAGTTGAATAAACAGGATTGGCAAGCTGAACTTAAGATAAAAATGCTGAAAATGTATCGCCGAAGTTCCTATTTAAGTATCGAATATCAAATTAGGCTATTTCGGTCGGAACACTGTTAAGCATACTCTCCGCATCAGCTACGTCCCGAGGCCTGAAAACCCCCAGGGACAGCTGGGTCACGGTGTTTCACAAGCCAGTGCTCTGGGCTGCAGGAGAGTTCAAGTTCAGGAGCCGCGTCTCTTCTCAGCCGCGGCCCCGGAAAAGGATCGCACTGGCCAGGAAGTTTTGTCTGGTGTCCCCGCAGCCCGCGCAGCGACTCCAGGGTGACTTGTCGGCCATGCCCGCGTCGCCGCCGCTCGGAGGCGGGTGACGCTCAGGGGCGCGCGGAGCCGGGGAGACGCGCGGTCTCCGCGCCGAGATGGGCTCCGGAGCGCGGCGCGCGCTGCTCCTGCTGCTCCTGCTGCGGACCGTGGCCGAGCCCCGGCGGCCGCCGCGTGAGTCCGGGCCGCGGGGGGACGAGATCGAAACCAGCTTTGCTGAGCGCCGGGGGTCGCCAAGTGCGTGGGGCACGGCTCGGCCCCGAGCGCAGCCTGCCCCCGACTCTCCCGGGAGGGGCTCCACCGCCGGGTGCGGGCGGGTTTGCGGGTCCCCTCGCCCGGGACCTGTGCGGCCCCCACCTCCGTCGCAGCTCCCCAGGGTGGCGCTCGGAGCCTCCCGCCCCCCCCCTTCGCCGACAGCGACGCGCGTTTCTCATCCAGGCTGTTGGGATCCCCGGGTCCTCGGAGTGCGAGCTGGGTGCTGTTGCTCTGCTTTGGGCCATGTCGTGTTCTTCCCCGGTCGTCCCCAAACAGCAAGTTCTTCTCCCCAAAGACGACGTGGGCCCGGCCGGGGTGTTGACACTCAAGGCTGGCAGAGGGCAGCAGGCCTCGGCTGAGCGACACCCCAACCCCCCCTCCCCCCAGACACACACACAGCATCCAGCCTCGCAGACGCGTGGGGGCGCTTGATCAAGCGGGGGCTGGGCTTCCCCCACCCCCCGACCCCCTTTCCAACTCGGGGTGGGGAGAGGCCCCCGAGACAGATCTGTCCTGAACCTTACTGACTCTTGGCGGTTATTCCTTTGCCTGGAAAAAATACCATATCTGTGATTTCTGGACTTTTGAACTGAACGGAACAGTTTACATTTTCAGCCGTGGGCCGGGGGTGGGGATTGATTTGCAAAGTTCATCGTAGTATGTGTAACTGACGGGCCTTTACTAAAGGATGCCAACGTGAGGATGACTGACATTGAACTCGGTTTTAAATCACCTTCCTTGCTGTGATCAGCTTTGCCTCCACTAAGCATTCGGGAAGTAGGAGCCAGTTGGAGGGTGATTTTACTGGCGTAAAATTCCTCAGGCTCAGTTCCTTCCCCAGGTTAGAAAGAACTTAGGCGATCTGCTTCTCTGATGCAAAATGAAGAGCTATCACTGTTCCTAATCTCAGCTGAATGGGACTCTTCACACACCTGTTTACACAGTCTCAGAACAACGCTTGGAGGGCAAGTCGGATGTGTGCCCACGTTTTACAGACATCGAGAATGAGGCATGACCTGCTCTTGGGTAATTTCGTTCCACGTCACCCTGGGCTCTTGAGGCAGCACCTGCGTCTCCACAGCTGTGATTCTTAAATGTCACACCACAGTAGAGGCTGAATACTAAATTTGATGTGGAACAGAAATATTCGTTGTTCACACTTGAAAAGGGAGTAACGGAGCGTGAGTTGCCCTGTTCTAGACTCGGGGAGGTAGCAGGGAGTCAAGCCCTTGCCCTCTGGTATTTTGCATTTTAGAGGCCAGATGACAATAAAGTAACAAGAGGACACAGAGCCCCGGGTAGCAGCAGGAGCTGTGAAGATGGGTGAGGAGGGGAAGCTGCGGCAGGCTCCTCTCAGGCCGAAGGAAGCAGGGGTGGGCCCTCTGGAAGCATCGCTTCCCAGACCAGCTGAGGGGACCCTGCAAGTTGAGTTGAAGCAGAGACCGCAACCTTAGGGAAACTGACACTTTCTGTTGTGGGGACTGTTCTGTGCATCGCAGGATGTCCTTTACTCACTGGATGTCAGTAGCATCCCCCCAGTTCTGACGGTCAGAAGTGTCTCCAGACATTGATGAGGGAGTCACAGCGTCCCAATTAGGAGTGGCTGGGGTGCAGGAGCAGCAGCAACCAGAGGTGGAGACTCACCGGGGCTCAGCCCCCAGCCACAGGCAAGGTCTCCCAGGACCTCACTGCTGCCTCGCAGGTTCTAGCCGAGGAGGGACACAATCGGCCATAGGTCTGGCATAGGTCTGGCCGCTCTGTGGGAGGCAGGGGTGAAGGAAGTCACAGTCAGAGCTCAGGAGCAGCAAGGGAGCTGTTGCTGGGATGCAGGGGGAAATGGCAGCCGGGCCTGGGGCTAGCCGAGGAGGCTGTGAACAGCAGGTGCTTTCTGGATGTCTTTAGAAGGAAGTTGCCAAAGGATCTTGGCACTGTGTGAGAGAAAGAGAAAAGTCAAAGGCGACTCTGTGATTTAAAATTATTTTAGATGTTTCATTGGCCCGAGCCGTGGGGTGATGGTTGATGCCATTTCTGAGATGGTGAAGGTCGAAGAAAGAGCAGCTTGGGGGAAATCAAGAGTTGGACTGAATTTGGATTTTTCCAATTAGTTATCCAACCGGGGGTGGCCTGTTGGCAGTTGGGTGTAAGAATCTGGAGTTCAGGGCCAGAGATAAACAGCAGGGGGTTATCACTGATTCATCTAACAAGGATGTACCGAGCCCGAGTGCATGCCAGGCTCTGTTCTAGGTATTGTGCGTCCATCCCAGAGTCCCTCTTTCCACAGCGGAAGGAAGGGAAACTCTCTCTTGCTCTTCCTGGGTCTTCTTCCGTGTTTGCTCTGAAAGTATCCTAGTGATGGATCAGCAGATCTGCCAGCATTTCACAGCAAACACTTACACAGGAAAGAGTTTAGAGATGGGAATTATGAAAAAACAAACAAACAAACAAACAAACAATAACCCAGCAGTGAATTCCTCCGCACGTGGATCTAATTCCCCATGAGCATCTTGAGCTCGGCCGCCCCAGCTAGAGACCATTTGGGATCTTAGAGAGTTTGTGGGCTGCAGGGGAGATTGCCCTAAATGTGGGAATGGGGCAGAGGCTGGGAGCTCCAAGAGGGTGGTGGCAGCCCCCCCAGGGAGGGGAGAGCACGTAGGCCTGTGGTGGGGGGCGGAGAGGCCCTGTAGCTCATGTGTGGTGGGCGCTCCCAGACGGAGCAGAGGTGCGGCCCTGTTGCCTCCCAGCCCCTTTCGAGGCCCACAGAGATGTCCTCTTGCTTCTCCCCAGGGTCCCATTCTCTGCGCTACCTCTTCATGGGTGCCTCAGTGCCAGATCTCGGGCTGCCCTTGTTTGAGGCCTTGGGCTACGTGGACGACCAGCTGTTCGTGTCCTACAGTCACGAGAGTCGCCGTGCAGAGCCCCGTGCCCAGTGGGTCCAGGGCGGGGCCACCAGCCAGCTGTGGCTGCAGCTGAGTCAGAGCCTGAAAGGCTGGGATCACATGTTCATCGTGGACTTCTGGACCATCATGGACAATCACAACCACAGCAAGGGTACATGGAGAGGGCGCTCGCCTTTCCCAGGGGGGCAGAGTGCTTCTCTACCTCAAAGAAGCATCTGTGGGGAGCAAGCAGGGAGTCTGAGGTCCTGCGGGAGGAGGGAAGGAGTCTGAGGTCCTAGGCTCCCTGGGGATGACGAGACAAGGACTTTCTCCTTTGGTTTCAGTAACGAAGCTTGGGGTGCTGTCAGAGTCCCACACCCTTCAAGTGATCCTGGGCTGTGAGGTACAAGAGGACAACAGCACCAGGGGGTTCTGGAAGTATGGGTATGACGGGCAGAACCATCTGGAATTCTGCCCTGAGACGCTGGACTGGAGAGCAGCAGAGCCCAAGGCCCAGGCCACCAAGCTGGAATGGGAAGTGAACAAGATTCGGGCCAAACAGAACAGGGCCTTTCTGGAGAGGGACTGCCCCGAGCAGCTGCAGCGCTTGCTGGAGCTGGGGAGAGGGGTCCTGGACCGGCAAGGTATGGTGGGGGCACCCAGCTGCCCCTGGACTGTCCAGATAACTCGGAAGGGAATGCAGGGCTGGGCTTTCCCCGGTGGCCAGGGTCACATGACTCTCGGGGCCAAGAGGTCTGAGGTCTGAGGGCTCCGCCTTAGAACTGAGATGTAGGACACTGCTGAGGGTCAGGGTTTTAGGGTTTTTTCTCCCTACACATGGCCAAAGAAGAAGTATCTGTGATCTCTTGATTTCCCCAAGAACCCTGTGTATATTTATACCTTTTAGGAATGTCAGAGATGTCAATTACTGCATGAAAGCCCAGCCAGGAAATTACCAAAGGAGGCAACCAGTCAGAGTAGCAGAATTGTTGGGAGGTTAAAGGTTACTCTTACAGAACAGACGGGGAGAGTCCCTGAGGGCTGCCCATCTTGGGAGGGCCCTTCTTACAAGAACCCTTACTGGGTTGAGCCAGGGAGAATTTGCCAGCAGGGCCCATTCGATCACATCTGCACACTGTGAAATTTGATCCGATTCTGCTTACTCTATTGACAAAGGACAGAAGCCGCGTGCTGCAGGTAAGTGTGTTTATATATGGGCAGGAGAATGGCCTTGACTGTCCACCGTGCAGCTCCCCATCACAGCTGACACTCCTGTGACATGGTTTAGGACACAAAACGATGACTGTCCTGCAGCTGTGTCTGGACAGGGTTCGCTTCCTCCTCCAACCCGTGGAGGAAGGGAAGTGAAAGTTCCAGTCTTCCTGGCAAGTGTAGAAAGCTCCCCTCTCCAGATCCTTCCTCCTTCCCGTGCAGTGCCCCCTCTGGTGAAGGTGACTCAGCGCGTGGCCTCGGCAGTGAGCACCCTGCGGTGTCAGGCCCTGAACTTCTACCCCCAGAACATCACCATGAAGTGGCTGAAGGACGGGCAGCCACTGGATGCCACGGATGTTGAGCCGAAGGATGTGCTGCCCAACGGGGATGGGACCTACCAGGGCTGGGCGGCATTGGTCGTGGCCCTTGGGGAAGAGCAGAGATACACCTGCCAAGTGGAGCACCCGGGCCTGGATCAGCCCCTCACTGCCGCCTGGGGTACAGGCGAGGGGGGTGGGGCAAGTCCGTTGTGGGGGGAAGCAGAGGGCTCAGCCTGGCAGTGAGGGGAGGGGCTGAGCTGGGCTGGGGCGGAAGTGCCAGCTTTCCCTTGCTTTTGCCTTTTTAGAGGCCCCGATGTCTGGCACCCTGGTCATTGGAGTCATCAGTGGGATCGCTATTTGCGTCATCCTCCTTTTTATTGGAATTCTGTTCAGAATCTTAAGGAAAAGACAGGCTTCAAGTGAGTAAGAGGAAGGAGGACATCTCTCAGTTCCTCTGACTTGGGGACACACTAATGTGCCAGGAAGCGGGATGGAGGGAGGGCAAAGGGGCTTTGATATCCATCCAAGAGAAGCCTGGTCCTCTTTTTCTCTTGGGGAACATATGTACGACCCTGGGAGCAGGAATTCATGGTTTTCCTCGGAACGAAAGCTCCAAGTTCAACAAACTTCTCTGGAGAACCTACTATGTTGCAAGCTGCTATTTAAAGCAGTGCGCGGGCTTTAACGTTGAGTTCATCGCCTTTGCTGTTCTCGAACCCACATCCAGAAAGGAATGAAATCTAGCACAAGTTAACACAGTGAAAGGAGAACCCCTGAGGTCCTAAGACAGACATGAAGAAGAGGGGCAGACGAAGCCAGCCTCACGGAGCTCTGGGGGCCTCGAGGATGCTAGCCAGTGAGCAGAGGGAAGTCAGTGCAGGAACAGTGGGTGGGGACAGACTCTTGGCAGTTGGAGAATGAGCATCAGGAGGTGAGACGGGACACAAGGAGGTCCAGTTAGAAAGCTGGTAAGCAACTCCAAGTGAGAGATGATGATGTGAACCCTGGGAGGTCTCCAGGCCGGGGGTGGTCCCAGTTGAGGTGAATGTATGTGGGAGGTGAGGGCCAGGGACAAGGCAGCAGGGTGCTCGGGTCTGCGACGCACTTTCTTGTCTCTTGTCTCTGCAGGAGGAGCCATGGGGGACTATGTCTTGGCCGAATGTAAGTGACGGACAGCCTGCAGACCCCTTGTGGGGAGGAGATGTGGAGACTCAAAGAGAGGGTGCCGCTGTGGCCCTCTTGGTGTTCCAGAGCAGGATTGGACTAAACGAATAGGAACTGCGCCAGGAAATCTCTGCTCGCAGCCTGCCTTCTTCATTTTTGGAAAGTTCCTCCCATTTCAGTTTTTGAGTTCCCCTGTGCCAAAGAGCCCCAGCGCTGGCTGCTGGGCAGAACGGGCTCCCTTGAATCTCGAGCTGCCTCTAGAGCCTGCCTTCGCTTTTGCATCACTTCCGACTCCACATGCCCATGTCATCCCATCTCCTACCTCTGGAATAGCGCTCCTGAAATCTGGGGGACTCACAGTTCCTTTCAACATCTGAGATAAACGATGAACTTTCTCCTCGGGACATAACATTCTCATGCCCTTACCAGAATTTTGCACATACATCCAGGCATTTCCTAGGCTCATCCGAGTTTCCTTTTGGTCCCCTCTCTCTCTGTTGTCCACCAATTCACCTGTCACCAAGCCCTGTGGTCTCTTCCATCAGAGGGTGAACTGGGTCAGTGTACAGCAGCAAAGGCCGTGCACTGCACAACCCAAGGGGGCGCCTTTCCCAGAAGAGCCACTGTGGATGCCTCTGTTTATTTCTGATAGTTTTCCAGAAAGTGGGTGGGAAATGTCTTGAAGAGGGGTATCTTTTTCTATTTGGCAGCGAGTCGTCACAGATTCACACAGACTCACGATTTACATTAATGCATTCACAGCGCCTCTCTGGTGTGCCAGGCTTGAAGTAATGCAGTCATTTCCTACCTGGTCTCTGCTAATGAAAGGACAATGAAAATGATCCTAAGAATGAAGACGGTGGTGATAAGGGGGCTGACACTTATATATATATATTTTTTTTAAAGGCATTTTACTTGCCACCAGACTGAGTTCTGAGCACCCACTTACAGTATAATTCTCACAATAATGCTCTGATGTAAGTACTGTTATCCTCATCCTTTCTTTAAGTGAGCAAAATGAGGTACAGAGTAGCTCACAGCCTGCCAGGGCTAGAGACAGGTTTGCAGTTCGGTCAGTCTGACTCTGACCCATCTCACACGCCTGGGCATTCGATGTTTCAGCTGTGCCGAGAAATGGAGAAGGGAGGGGCATGGCTCTTCCATGGCCCCAGTGTCTTTATTTTGCCTGAGCTTGAGCAAAACAAAGAGAAAACAGTAGAAAATAACCTCCACCATTTCCTTTCAAAGTCTCTGGGCAAAGAAGTCCAGCGTGTGGCTGGCTTCCTCCGCTGCCAGCCCAGGGCAGCTCTGTCCAGCGCGTCTCTGGCACCCCGGGGTCGCGACAGGGATCGGTGCTGTGCATCAGCGGCTGTGTTGGACCCCACGGTGTTTTCGTTCTGCTTGCACCTCCAGAGTCACAATCCTCTTGGCATTTCCCTCCAGGAACCAGAGCGACATCTCTCATATTAAAGATGGCAAAACGGACGTCAGAGTGTGGCCTGGGGGTACCCTGGCATGTTCCTGGGGTTCCGGGGAGTCTGTCTCTCTTCCCCAATTGTGCGCATTAAGAAAAGAAACTCATCTCACCAAGCTGCTCAGGAATTACTCCGTTCTGGGAAAGTAATTCATCTGACTGTGTTCAAAAGAAAGTGACATGACGCCCGGATGGCACGTGTCTCCTTCCTGCTGCTATGTACATTCGGCCGCGAACAGTGCAACAGGCATTCTGTGTCCGCGGCAGGTGCCTCAAAAGTCCAAATATAGCTCAACGGTTTGGTAGGTATTGAATTTGGGCAAAGAGAGCTCAACAATTTTTTTTAAACTTTTCTTTTTTTCTGGTTACAGAAGTTAAGTGGATAAAAGTACATGTAATTTGTGCTTATTGTCAAAAAGTTGAAAATGAGTTCAATTGAAACTCTCATTCCAATTAGCTAGTGATAAACGATCTGTGTATCTCCTCTCAGTTTTGCTATATTAACATATAAAACCAATACATACACTTTAATAAACATACAATTAGTGTGTTGCGTACTGCATGATTTCTTTAGGGGGCAGAGGGGCAGAAGAGAGAGAATCTTAAGCAGGCTCCACACCCAGTGCAGAGCCCAGCCCAGGCTTCAATCTCGGGACCCTGAGATCACAACCTCAGTGAAAACGGAGTCAGATGCTTAACTGACTGAGCCGCTCATTCTCTTTATAATGGAAGTTATAGACCTCTATTTTCTTTCAGTGTTTCTTACCTTAATTTTTCTTCCCTTGTCCATCCATTCTTAAGATCAACTACATTTGAAAAATCAAAGACCTACATTTTAAATTCTGGATCCTATTCGGCCTCTGGCAAAACCAGCCACAAAGAAATCCATGTCGGGTGGAGAAGGGTGCCACCTGGTGGCTACCGTCGAAAGTGTCACACTGGTCCTGCGACTGTGTAGCTATGGGGTGGGGGCAGTGTTTCCTGCAGGAATAAGGAAAGAGAAAGAGGAAAGGGTCACTGGACATCTTTTGTGGAGAAAAGCCCCAGAGCATTTGAGGAATTTGAGTCACCAGCTGGTTTCATCACAGCACACTGCTAGGCTGCCTGAACTGAAGAAAACCTTTGGTAATCTTTGAAGTTCAGGTGCAGCAGTTGGTTAAGACCTGCTGGGGAGGGGTGGAGGGGTGGGGGGTGGAGAAGCCTGGGTGGCTCAGTGGGTGGCTCAGTGGGTTAAAGCCTCTGACTTCGGCTCAGGTCATGATCCCATTGTCCTGGGATCAGCCCCGTATAGAGCTCTCTGCTCAGCAGGGAACCTGCTCCCACCCCCACCCCACTTCTCTGCCTACTTGTGATCTCTGTCTGTCAAATAAATAAATAAAATCTTAAAAAAAAAAAGTATCCAAGGGAATTTGAAAATCAAATTTAATTAGAGACTTTTTTAAAATTTTGAAACAAATAAATATATACGAAGGACATTGTCAGAAATTCTCCGTCCAAAGAACTTTTTTTAGCAGGTCAAAATAAATTACGAATGTTTAATTAAGCCCCCACAAAGACAGCAGGCTGAGGAAGTAGACGGGACAAAACCTTTCAGTAGACTGTTTGTACTGAAAAGAAAACGTAGAGCATTTTCTAGAACAGGACAGAGAGGAAGTAAGGAAACTAAGGAAAGACCTAGTATATGTTATGGGCCACAGATAATCCAATAGGAATGAAAACTGAATTTAGAGAAAGTGACTAAAACAATGGACATTCATACCAGGGTAAAGGTTAGGTTGCTGGAAAAGAGAAATGTATTGAAGTCTTAAACTGCAGTAAGGTTCATCAACCCATGGCTGGAAGAGCTGTTCGCCCCAGATCAGGAGTGATGTCCCCAAATGCCCAGAGATAACGAATGTTATAAAGCCCTGGAAAACTAAGTTGGGTCTGGCTGAACGTATACCTTTCTTTGACTGTAATATAAGTCAAAAGTATTTCTACTCTAATATTTCTTCTCACTAAAGAACAATTATACGCTTTAAAATGATGACATATAGTGGTAGTTCGCAACCCTGGGTAAGTATCAGAATTATTTGCCAATTATAGGGGTGCCTGGGTGGCTTAATCAGTTAGGTGTGTGCCTTGGGCTCAGGTCATGGTCCCAGGGTCCTGGGATCAAGTCCCTCATTGGGCTCCTTGCTCAGCCGGGAGCCTGCATCTCTCTCTCTCTCTGTCTCTCTGACAAATAAAATATTTAAAAAAAAATTGTTTGAGGGGTGCCTGGGTGGCTCAGTGGGTTAAGGCCTCTGCTTTCAGCTCGGGTCATGGTCCCAGGGTCCTGGAATCGAGCCCCGCATCGGGCTTTCTGCTCCGTGGAGAGCCTGCTTCCTCCTCTCTCTCCCTGCCTGCCTCTCTTGCCTACTTGTAATCTCTGTCTGCCAGATAAATAAAATCTTTAAAAAAAATTGTTTGATACACACACACACACACACACACACACAGGCACGCGCGCATGTGTAATCTATACATGATTCCTCAGCTCTGATACTTTGATTGAGTCAGTCTGCGGCCGAGGGTGGTTGTAGGCATTTCATATTTTTATCAAACCTTTCATTAACCTCATGGTTTTATTCATTCAAACGTGTGAGGTGATCTATTAGCCACAACTTGTTTGTAGGGTTTTTAGCTGAAAGACCTACCTCACATGTTGAATGAACGGGGTTCTCTGAAGCCAGTTTCACTCTGAGGGTAAGAGAGGTGAAAAGAAAAGTCAGCCATAAAGGTTCCAGAGTGAGCCACCCCTCTCCCAAACCTTATGACCGAGAAAGACCGGCACTCTTCACCGAGTGGAAGGATCCATTCTTTTTTTTTTTTTTTTTTTTTTTTTTAAGAGTTTATTTGTCTGTCTGTCAGGAGAGAGAGAGCAGCAGGCAGAAGGAGAAGCAGGCTTCCCGCCAAGCAGGGAGCCCGATGCAGGACTCAATCCCAGGACTCCGGCATCACGACCTGAGCCCTAGACAGATGCCCAACCAAGGAAGGATCATCTTTACTATACATCTGTATCCACATACCTTTTAAATATTTCTGTTCTGACATTCACAATTTTTGAGTCAACGTCATTGAGAAAAATTGATAAAAGAGAACATTAGGAGAAGGGAATAGAAAAAAAGAAAAAGATGTCAAAATAAAAGTGAGGTTTTATTAATGATAGAGTGGGCAAAATAAAATTGGGGGAAAGCTGGGCTGGATCTCTGGTCGAAATGCAGAGAGCACCTGCTGGGATGTGTATCCACGGTGGCTCACACCACGGATTTTTGCATGAAATTACCATATTATATACATGCTATTTTTATTTATTCCCATGAATTAAAAAGCATGTTGAGATTTCAGTTTTACTTATAACCTCAGACCTTACACTTTTTCTCTGTAGTGTTTGACATTTCTTCCTAGCTAAGTCCTCCTTGTAAAATATGTGTTTGTGGTGGGGGAGGAGAGAGTAAAAGTCAGGAACCTAAAAACCCTCAATCTGGGGCAGAAGAATGTAACTGCTTAATAGTTCCACACGTGTTACAAATCATATGCCATTCAGGGCTTTCGTACGCTCTCCTGGGACTCTTCTGTCATCTGAGAAAGAATAAGATCATATATATAATCGCTCTCAGGCCATAGTCTCATTCTAAGTATCCACAATAGACATTTATTAAAGATTTTATTTATTTGACAGAGACAGATCACAAGTACGCAGAGCAGCAGGCAGAGAGGGGGAGGCAGGCTCCCTGCTAAGCAGAGAGCCGGATGTGGGGCTCTATCCAGGACCCTGAGATCATGACCTGAGCCGAAGGCAGAGGCTTTAACCCACTGAGCCACCCAGGCGCCTCCAGACATTTATTTATTAACTAGGATGGAGGGTATGCACTCCCACTTCCTGGTTTTGACTAGAGTAAGCCTCATCATGGAAATTTTCAAAAAGCTGCAGGGGGAGGCTAAGGAGAAATGTTTTATTTGAAAAAGCCCTCTCCCAAACCACATTCAGATCCAACTCTGCTCTATTCTTTTTTTTTCTTAATGGGATTAGCCTGTTTAAAACACCGATAATCTCATCAAAAGCCCTCCAGAAGAGGGCCCTGTAGGCTTTGTAATGACCTTAATCAAGTATTAGCCCTGCCCTATGATTAATCCCCAACTCAACAAAACGTTTGTTCTTGTCTCTAAACCTGGAGAAGGCTGACAGGCTTGAGTTAGGGAGGGAAGGGGAGCTTCCTAGGAATTGCAGGCAGATCAGACAGGGCCAGCAGGCCAGGAAGAGGGTCCAGGGGCAACTGGCTGTCCAAGCTTAGCTCCAGGTTCCCTAACCCTGGCACAGACTTTTGTAGAAACAGGAATCGCTCAATAAATGTTTGAAAGGGAACAGACGTTTTATTTTGCAATTGTTCGCCTTCCCACTCACCCCCCAGACACGGGGCCAGAGCTTTTAGATAGCCAGGCTTACACTTCGTCCAGCATAAAGAAGGCCTTCTAAATGTGTCAGTTTAATAGGAATATTAAAGAAACCGGAGGGAAAGTCCCTTGACCTATAAATCCACCACCTTTCCCATATAACCTCTACATTCCCCTCCAAGGAATCACTACATAACTTACTAGTTATTAAGTGGAAATAAAATGAAACGTTGAGTGGTTCTCTTTGCTCAGAGGCTTTACCTGATAAGAAAAGAGCACAATCTACCTGCAAACGCGCCCGGGAAAAAACAACGCAGTACAAAAGAGAAAGGAGCTTTCCCGTCCGAGGAGAGCCATACCTCCCCCAGCGCGCCGGCGCAGAGCGAAGTTTCACCGGCCAATGAAAACATCGATATGTTAATGAGCGCTCCTTGCCCCACCCTCCCTTATGACCTAATTTGGAAAGCACGCCAGAGCACAGCGTTCTCAATCAGGTCCGCAGAAATGCTATTTAAAGGGCTGCGTAAAGACAGCGCGGTCACTTCAGCGACAATCATGTCTGGTCGCGGTAAAGGCGGGAAGGGCCTGGGCAAGGGGGGCGCCAAGCGCCACCGCAAGGTGCTGCGCGACAACATCCAGGGCATCACCAAGCCCGCCATCCGGCGGCTGGCCCGGCGCGGCGGCGTCAAGCGCATCTCCGGCCTCATCTACGAGGAGACCCGCGGGGTGCTCAAGGTGTTCCTGGAGAACGTGATCCGCGACGCCGTCA
>PISX010012416.1:0-22629 GCA_004024625.1 Mellivora capensis | reverse complement strand
GCACGGAACCCACCCACCATACTTTCAAACACAAAGGCCCTTTTCAGGGCCGCCCACAAAATCCTTTAAAGGGCTGTTATGCTAAATAAGCCTAAGCTCCGGGTAGCGTAAAGCTCAGTGATAGTTCCTAAGCATGAATCTGCAGGAAGCTAGGTTGGTAGTCGTTCGCGGAGTGCTGTAGTCTCAGCTTGTGGGGCGTTTATGCCATAGTAATGGGGTCGCAAGATGGTTTTAAGTGATGAAGCGTTTAAAGGACAAATGCGTGCATTTTACGCAATTGTGAGCGCCCGGACGAAGGTCCTTTACATAAGCGCGGAGGCGGAAGCCCGCAACGCACAAAGCTCCGCTGTCACACCAGCCGCGTCTTTGTAAATGAAGGTTCTCTGGGGACAAGTTCTGATTGGATGATACTCGCTGTGGTGCGGTATAATTGCCGAGGGTGGGATTTCAGCACCATTTTCCTGTTGGCTGGAAAGGGTTTAGTTGCTAGACCCGGAAGTGGAGGAAGAACCCCGGTTGGTTAACTTTGATTTTAACCCGATGTATGCCAGGCGCTAAAAAGGTGCGAGGAACAAAGGCGAGCAGGATCGCGGGGTCAGCTCTAGACGGATTCCAGCAGTGCCGGGCACCTGCCGGCTGCCAGGAGGAGGTCTGGGGTCCGTCCGCTGCTGGGCGCGGCAGTCGGACGGAGGACTCACGGCCTTCCCCGGTTTCCAACCTGAAAGAGAAACCGACCGCCGTGTCCAAGCAAGACACAGGCTGTGGCTGATTCTATACAACTTTAAACCATTATGTGTATTCGTTTTCCCTTATATAGAAGATTGTCAGAGGCCTAATTACATAGACATAGACATAGTAGACATAGTTTAGAAAGGCAAAGGCCCTAACGAGTTGCAATACAAGCTTGCACATGAAAGAATGCGTTACATAGTTTTTGCACTGGTCTTTGTTCAAGGTTGCTCCAAATACCAAGGCCCAAAATAAGATTAACAGTATGAATTTAATATACTAATCTTTAAGAATGCTAAATCCCAAATTAAGTGAAAGCTGAAAAACTAATTTTGCTTAAAATAAGAGATGCCTTCACTCGGACCCTGAGAATTTCCTAGTTTTTGTGATGTAGTTCAGTTTGGAGCCTAAAAACTGTAGCCCCAGTATTTCATAAAGGTTTAGTTAATTTTTTCAGCCTGTGGAACACAATCTGGACAGGCCTATCCACTCTTCATAAAACATAATTACAATTATGTTGGACTAATTGTATTAAACCAATTTCTTTAATGTGACAATACTTGGGAAATGATATACGGTATTTCAGTATTTTTTTAAAAGATATTTGACAGAGATCACAAGTAGGCAGAGAGGCAGGCAGAGACAGGGAAGCAGGCTCCCTCCTGAGCAGAAAGCCCAATGCAGCTAGGACCCTGAGATTATGACCTGGGCCTACTAAGGCAGAGAGGCTTAACCCACTGAGCCACCCAGGTGCCTCTCAATATTCTTTCAAGTGTAAACTGAAGGTACTTGATATTTCTATTTTTAAATGTTAAACCCAGGGGACCTGACTGGCTGAGTTGGTTAAGCATCTGACTCTTAATTTTGGCTCAGGTCATGACCTCAGGGTCTTGGGATGGAGCCCCCAGGTCACTTCCTGCTCAGCTGGGAGCCTGTTTCTCCCTCTCCAAAATCTTCAAAAAGTAAATGGAGAACTCCATAAAGATTTAAAATTCCAATCCAAATCTTGTTACAATTCCTATATATTGACCCACAGAAAGCTGTGGACAGTGAGTGGTACATGGTACAACAGTACCATGTAACAAGGCCAACTGAAATGCAAGCCCTTGGAAAGTCAGCTACATTCCTGCAGAGCTGATCTCCACTCCAACCTCAACCTACTATGCCCTTCCAGAGAAACATGGCGGCCACATAGGCCATGTGCCCTATTTAACTCTACTGTACAACCTACTTTTGGACGAGGCTACAGGATTTCCAAATACTGATAAACCTTTCTCGATCGGTACCTTCTCTGACAAGCCCCTACTTCCTACAGTAGAACTCACTTAACAGACCACTACGCGGTTACACAATTACAAGCTACTAGAAGTTTCCAGTGTCACGCCGTTTTTTAAGTACTTGGGGTGGCTCTTAAAAGAGCCTTTGGGTTCACAACAGAGCTTCTTTTGGCTTACTTCTTGGACGCCACTTTCCTCGCGTTGGTTTTCTGCTGGCTCAGCTTGGGCTTCCCCGCCTTCGGCTTCTCTGCTCTGGCCTTCCCCGGGCTCTTTCGCGCTTGCTTGCCCTTGGCCCCCATGGCCTTCCTGCCGCTTCTGGCCACTTTCTGCGCTGCCGTTGCCCTGGGCTTCTTGGCTTTCTTGTTGGTCTTGGCACCTTTCGGGGATTTCGAATCCCTGGATAAAATCAGCTTCTTCGCCTTGGCGGAAGATGGCCTTTTGACCTTGCTCTTGGGCTCGGGAAGGGCCTTCTTGCTGAGCTTGAAGGAGCCCGAGGCGCCGGTGCCCTTGGTCTGCACCAGGGTGCCCTTGCTCACCAGGCTCTTGAGGCCCAGCTTGATGCGGCTGTTGTTCTTCTCCACGTCGTAGCCGGCGGCCGCCAGCGCCTTCTTGAGCGCGGCCAGGGACATGCCTGCTCGCTCCTGGGACACAGACAGCGCCTCCGTGATCAGCTTGGACACGGAGAGGCTCGGGGCCTTGCGACTAGCGCCTGGCAGGCCGCCCGGCTTCTTCCCCCTCTTCTTAACTGGAGGGTTCTCCATTGAAACCAAAGCAGTGTCAGCTATGGCTGCGGGAGCCGTCTCCGACATTGCACGAAGACAAGCTGAGGGCGACCACCGACGAGCGCAAGACGCCGCGCGGCCTCCAGGCCTTATATAGGGCAGGGCGTGCTGTGATTGGTGCGTCACCCGGGCATCGCCCCGCCCCCCGGGGGAGGAGCTTTTGTGTTTGTTTTACCCCAAAAAGTTGGATCCCGCACAAATCCTCCGAGCAGAATCGTCCATCTTTCGCTGCTGGGTCATCTGCGGAGACCCAGATTTCACGTGCCTTTTAACTTTTTCATGAAAAACGACCCTGAATGCCAAAACTGTTAGATAAAGCTCTCGATTTTCCGGAAAATTCAAGGAGAAGGAAATAACTTCCTCTTTCCTTGTAAATTTAAAAGGAATTTTGAACAAGGGGTTTACTTCAGCTCTTCTGAGTGGTTTTCTAAATGGTTGGCTTCCAATCGATGGAAAAAATAAATTATTCACACATTGATTTTTATTGGAAATTATTTATGTATGTGAAGGAAGTAACACATCTCTTAAATGTCTCAGGGCGTGCTTAGGAGATGCTTATAGAATTGTCTAAAAAATTGCAGAGTGTGACTTTATTTGGGTAAACACAATCTAATGAGCCATAATCTCCAAGGCATGTGAGTTGTTTGTGACTTAAACCAGTCTTAGGTCCCTGTGGCTTGATGGAGTGAGTAAAGCGACCTAACATGTGATATATCTATGTTCCCCAAATCAGGTCACCTCCGTGAGCGGTGTCCTCAACTGAATTTTGCTTCTGGTTTCATTAGGCCAAACCCCACCCCCACCCAAATCCCCACCTACCTCCTAAATGCCAAGTACACACAAAGAGAAAAATTAGAGTCCCTACTCCCAATTAACTTGAAAATGGAAGGCTGGAAGAGCTCAGTGGGAAGCATAACCCCAGATCTCCAGCAGGACTGGGCTGGCCCATGTGCCTGCAAAGCTGTGGGAGAGGAGTTACTGGGATAAGGTCTGGGATGCCTTTTTGGGCTTTTCCTTGGACTTGCCTTTGTAAGAGGTCCAGATGGGAATTTGTTTATCAAGGCCAGACATTCTAGAAGGATGTTGAGAGAGCAGCGCAGTATGGCTGAAGCACAGGCTTCAGAGAAAAACCCCCAAAAGACCATCTTGTGGAGACCCCCCCATCACGACCACCCCCCATGCCTGCATGAGAAGTTTGTTATTCTGCAGGCTGGAGAACGACCTGAAATTTAAGGACAGGATTTGTGTATTGTTCTTGTAGCTGGTTTTAGAATTTTCACATAAAAAATAATTATTGGAAAGGGCTCAGTGTCAGAGGTTGGTAGTCTGTTTCAATAGTCTCAGAAGAAAGACAAGGGCTTCACCTAAGGAGACAGTGTGGGAAAGGAGAGTCTATGTTTGAAATATTTCTGATATTTATTTAAATTTATTTAAATCTCTATATAATATATTATATAGAGATAATATATTAAATATATTAAATCTCTTTAGATCTCTGTCAAATAAATAAATAAAATCTTTAAAAAAAAATGAAAATGTATAGAAACTAATTTGGTTGTTAAGAAACTGAGTGACAGAAAAGTCATAAAACTCACCCAGGGTCTAAGAGCTAGGAAGCAGAAGGCTGGCTTCAAAAGGTTCTAGCTAATTAGAGACATCACTGATGTTGGGTCATTTTTTTTCTTCCTCTTGATATGTTACAACTGCTGCCCATGTAATTGCATTTTTTTTCTTTTTTTTTTAAAGCTGAATATCTGTATTATGTGTGACATTGAAAGCTCCAATACTACGTCTCTCTCTTTTTTTTTTTTTTTTAAGATTTTATTTATTTATTTGACAGACAGAGATTACAAGTAGGCAAGAGAGGCAGGCAGAGAGAGAGGAGGAAGCAGGCTCTCCGCGGAGCAGAGAGCCCAATGTGGGGCTCGATCCTAGGACCCTGGGATCATGACCCCAGCCGAAGGCAGAGGCTTTAACCCACTGAGCCACCCAGGCGCCCCTGTAATTGCATTTTTATAGCATTTTTTTGTGAGGCCATACTGTAATTTTATTTTGGCAAATTTTCTATTGTGGGAAAGAAAACCTTTTGAACTTTCATGAGGGACAAAATACTGCCATAAACATTTCCTTAAGATCAACTTTTGCTGGCCTCTCTAACTTCTACATAGTAAAACAAGGGAGGCAGTCACAAGGAAAATAAATGTTTTCTTTAAAAATATATAATAAATTTATTCTGTCATGATAGGGAAAGTATACAGCCCATTTTTAATATTAATTTAACATTCTAGTCTGTTGTTTTATTTTTTTAAGTTTATTTATTCATTTATTTTTTTAGTAATCTTTACACCCAACATGGGGCTCAAACTCATGACCCTGAGATCAAGAGTCGCGTGCTCAGAGCCGAGATTTGAGGTGGGTGTTACGCTGACGTCCAGAGCCTCTATTCGCCTGCCTTGTTTTCTCTGAGCAAACACTTGGAGGTACTTAGTCTGGCTATGTGACCTTAGGACACCTTCTTTTTCTGGACAACTGTAATCTCTTTGGTCCAGGTGTTGTAGGATTTTTCTCCATCGGTGCCCACAGTTCTTGGTCACACCACTTTGAAGAATGAAGAGGTAGACTAGACAGAGTGGTGGGCAGCAAAGCAAGGTTTATTGAGCGAGAGCAAAGTGATAGTACAAAGCTCCTGGTGGGGGGGGGGGGGGGGGCTGAAGCGATTGCCCCGTAGTCTGTTGTTTAAAAAAAGGTGTTTACTCTATATTTCTCCATGTATGTGTGTGTGTGTGAATAAAATAAAGGCACCTACAGATTTTCAGTATGTTCAGTGAGATCAGCAGAATTTCACTTACCAGAATGTCTACCCAACATGCTTCTTAGATTTTCCTAGTATCTAGACCTACCTTTCAAAACTGGTAGCCTTTTTCATATGTTTCTTCTTTTTTCAATAGCTTTACTTGAACTTTGTTTCAAAGATAGCTTCATCTATCTTTAATAAACATTAGTTCACATTTGACTTCACCTCTTTTTCAACTGATCTCTTCATGTTTGAATCATTCTATTTTGGTTGCTTGTTCTGCTATTGAGGAATTATTTTGTTTGCTTGTGAACAGTTCCATGGTTTGTAAAAGTTGTCTCTAAAATCATCAAGTATTAAATATCAAGTGCAGGTCTGATGTTGTTCCAGGACTGAGGGACATAAAAATGACAGTTTTTAAATTAAGAAATAAGTATTACTTGGTCTCCAAACTAAAGAAATCACCACTTTCCTTATTTGGGAGATAAGATTTAAATATATGCAATAACAACAATTATTTGGTGCTGAAATCAATGCCCAAAACAATAATCTGCCCAGGGTTTCAAGATGGAGAGGTCTCTCTGAGAGAGGGTGACAGGAAAGGAGTCCTCAGTTGAGTCAGATGGACCTGAATGACTTGTTCAGCTTGTTTCTGCCCCTCCTTATGAAACAGCACACCTTCCGAAGGAGTTCTAGAAATGTCTCAGAGGTAAGAGGACCAAACTCACCAAAGGCTAAGTAGAAAGTGCTGGAAGTGTCTGCCCTCTAAGAAAAATGATTTGCATAATTAGAAAACCTATGGAGGAGCCATTCAGGTAACTTATTTCTGTTCTTCCTGACATTCCCACCTGGCTTATTAGCTATTTATATGTAAACAAAGCCACTACTGGTATCATGCTGTTTCTTAATTTGTGACTGCCACGGGTAATGCTAACAACATAGACTTCTATGCAAAACCTTTCCATGGATGTTAATGAGCCAGTCTTCAAAAGTAAGGAGACACAAGCATTAAGACTTGGTGTGAATTTTCTGTTGCACTTTAATACAGAATATGGAGTCACTAGAAAAAAAGCAAGAAGTCTATTTTTTTTTTTTTTTTAACTAAGTAGACTTAGATGGTGCATGCCTATTTCCCCTTGATCTTATCCCTTCTTCCAGTCTGGAGCAGAGATTTGCCCTCCCGAGGAGCTAAAGAGAACCATGAGGTGGGAAATCACATGGAGGATGAAAATTGCACGATTGAGAGCACAGGATGCTAGAAGAAACCCGTACACTTGGGCAGCCTCAGCTGCTCCCCACTGCCCGTGACAAAGCAGCCAAGCTCTCCTGCTAATTGGGAAGAGCAAATCTCTTTCTAGCTAACCGACTACACATGGATTTCTGTGAAATGCAGCCCAGTGCATTCCTGACGGTGGATAATACCTTTCCATTGGAAGGGCCTATTTAGCCAGAGCGGCCCCACCTCTGTTGAACAGCCATTTTGTCGTTTATGCAGTAAAACTTAAATTGACCCGGCCCCCCACCCCCAGGGGAACTTACTTAAAAGCAAGTCTGGGAAACCAGATCCAGGTAACAGCCCAAATACAAGGGTGGGTCAGGTCAGGTGGAGACATTCAATTTGGGGCACATACTGTCCTCTAGCTACCAAGGTGATAGGCTAGTTTCCATAGCTACTATGGGGTGAATTGTAATTCAATTGGCCACCTGTGTGTGGCCAGGCCCAACCACATGGCCTTTGCTCTATAAAAGTTACTCTGGAAAGCAAGGAGGGGTCATGCTCTCTGTAAGAGGCGGCCCTGACCGGTCTGTTTGATGGTTGGTTTGATTCTTGATGCTTGGCACGAGATAAAGCTTTCCTTGACCTTCACTTTGTATCAGTCTTGCTCCTTTGACCAGGGACCCATTATTGCGGGACCCAACACCATGAACATGCCAAGTTCATAGACCCGGGATTTTTGTCTACCAGGCACGCTACTGAATCCTTCCACAAGAGTGCCTGGCGTGTGGGTGGGGCTTATCTGTGCAGACCCACTGAATGGGAGGATGGACACATAGTCCATCTAATTTACACCTGTAACTCCTATGTTTCCTTTATTTTCTTTTAAGATTTCATTGATTTATTTGACAGAGAGAGATCACAAGTAGGCAGAGAGGCAGGCAGAGAGAGGGGGAAGCAGGCTCCCCGCTGAGCAGAGAGCCCGATGCGGGGCTCGATCCCAGGACCCTGAGATCGTGACCTGAGCCAAAGGCAGAGGCTCAACCCACTGAGCCACCCAGGGGCCTCTCTTTTATTTTTATTTTTTAATAAACATTTTAGGGGATCCTGGGTGGCTCAGTCATTTAAGCACCCGACTTTGATTTCGGCTCTGATGATGATCTAGGGTCATGAGGTCAAGCCCCCAGTGGGGCTCCACACTCAGAGCGGAGTCTGCTTGAGACCCTCCCTCCATCTCCTTCTGCCCCCTGCCCCCCCATAAATAAATAAATCTTTAAAAAATATTTTTAAAAAATAAAGAAACATTTTCCATTATATACCGTTCCAGTTCATTGACCTGTCTGATTAGAACCGCTCTGAGAGCCTGCTTCACGGCACATATCACCCGCAATCAATGCTGTAAGGATATCATTAGGCTTTAACTCACTTCCCACTGGGTGGGCAAAAATGGTTTTGCACACGATTTGCATTTTAGTTTTGCAAGAAGTTCAACATTTTTCATGAGGGAGCAGTCAAAGCCTATTTATTTAAGATTAGACATTCACCTTCTGGTGACAAGTCTCAGTCTAATACTGGTTGTGGGAACATGTGGCCCTCGGTCCTCCAAGGCTATTGTCCATGTGTGCAATGGAGGAGGTCTGGCCTTGGAATAAGGACACCTGGGTGAGCTTCCAAACCTTGCCTGTTTCTGACTCTTGTGATTGGGGCCAAATAACACTTTATTTCTCGTAGTCTTATTCACTTTCCTATTTTTATTTATTTATTTATTTTGTTTTGTTTTTTTGTTTGGCTGGTTTTGTTTATTTTATTTTTTCAGTGTTCCAAGATTCATTGCTATTCACGTTCCTTGTCTGTAAGTCACAGCGAAGACACTGTCTTAGTCTGCTCGGGCTAGCGGAAAAAAGTACTATAGATGGGGTGGCTTAAACAATAGAAATTTATCTCCTCGTAGCTCTGGAGACTTGAAATCTGAGATCAGAGTGCCAGCATGGTCAAATTCTGGTGAGAGCTCTACATGGCTGTCTTCTGGCTCTGACCTCAAATGCTCTTTCTGTGCTGTGTGCATACCAGAACTGTCTTTCCCTCTCACTCTTCTTACAAGCCCACCGATCTAATTCGATTAGGACCTCACTTTTATAACTTCCTAAGCCTCAAATACCTCCTAAAGCCCATCTCCAGATAGAGTCACATTGGGAGTTAGGGCTTCAATGTATGAATTCTGGGGGCACCTGGGTGGCTCAGTGGGTTAAAGCCTCTGCTTTCGGCTCGGGTCATGATCCCAGGGTCCTGGGATTGAGCCCCACATCGGGCTCTCTGCTCCGCGGGGAGCCTGCTTCCTCCTCTCTCTCCCTGCCTGCCTCTCTTGCCTACTTGTAATCTCTGTCTATCAAATAAATAAATAAAATAAATAAAAATGTATGAATTCTGGAGGGAGAGAATGCAATACACATTAGACACCTTTCTCATGGAATCATTGGGAGGCTGGTAAGGAGCAGTGTTGCTACAAAAGTAGGTTTGGTTTCACACACAGCCAAATGCAGTTTATTATCCCAGCACTGTCCCAGGCAGAAGAATCCCTGCTAAGTACTAGTTTTCAGTCGTAACCTAAGAGCCTACTTATTATTCTGCATATGGTGCCTTCTGCGGAATGATTGTGACCATGGGCCACAGTTCATTTCTTATGGGATCATGGCTAATGAAAACATGAGGGAGAGGTCCCAAGAGGGAAATGACATTTCAAAAAAATTTGAGGGAGGCCTGTCAGGTTAACAATGCTTTAAAGCAATTCTCAGTGTAAATATGCATGCAGTAAAAAAGGGCTTTTCATAAAATGTTGGGATTATAATTGGGCATGTTCCTTCTGGATGGCAATTTGGCAATGTCTGTATCAGGAGCCTTACAAAATGCGGTGACCTAGTGATTTAGTATTTCTACTTCTAGAGGTAATCACAGGGGCGCCTGGGTGGCTCAGTGGGTTAAGCCTCTGCCTTCAGCTCAAGTCATGATCCCAGGGTCCTGGGATCAAGCCCCACATCGGGCTCTCTGCTCAGCAGGTTGCCTGCTTCCTCCTCTCTCTCTCTCTGCCTGCTGCTCTGTCTACTTGTGATCTGTCTCTGTCAAATAAATAAATAAAAATCTGTGAAAAAAAGAGATAATCACATATTTAAACAAAGATGTGTGATCTGTTAGATCTCGAATGTATAAAAATGAAACTCAGGGAGTGCCTGCCTAGTTTGGTTGCAGGGGCATGTGACTCTTGATCTCAGGGTCATGAGTTCAAGCCCCCACGCTGGATATAGAGATTACTTTAATAACTTCGAAAAAAAAAATGTTTTTAAATGGACCTCAATCTACATAGCTAATAGCAGAGAGCTGTTTATATAAGTAATGATACAGCCACTAAATACTGTTTCTAAGCATATCACCTAGAAAACCAAATATGTGGATCTATGGCATGATACCTAAACATGCTCCGTATATGCATTATACGTGTATCCTATGTATCCACATTCATTTATACATATCTGTCATATACATATTAAAAGGAAATACTAAGAGTTATTTTAATTCTCTTCTTTATATATTTCTCTTTTTACAAAATTCTACAATAAACATTTAATTTTTTTTTAAGATTTTATTTATTTATTTGAGAGAGAGGCAGTGAGAGAGCATGAGCGAGGAGAAGGTCAGAGGGAGAAGCAGACTCCCCGTGGAGCTGGGAGCCCGATGCGGGACTCGATCCCGGGTCTCCGGGATCATGACCTGAGCCGAAGGCAGTCGTCCAACCAACTGAGCCACCCAGGCGTCCCAACATTTAATATTTTTATACTCAGAAAATAATATTTTAGCCAGGTTCTTACAGATCCTTCTGTGATTGTTAAAAATCTTTCCATTAATCTTCTTAGAGTGTCACTTGTTGCTTTATGTGTGAGATGCAACGGTGTTTAGCAGTGGCCGGTGGTGGTAAAGTTGTCTAAAACCCATCTGCTCCTCCTGTGAAAAGAGAGAGATTGATCAATTCACTTCTATAATTCATCAGATCCCTGATATTGTACTTGAACTCTGAGAACAA
This sequence comes from Mellivora capensis, assembly GCA_004024625.1. NCBI lineage: Eukaryota > Metazoa > Chordata > Mammalia > Carnivora > Mustelidae > Mellivora > Mellivora capensis. The sequence continues at coordinate 11,759 of PISX010012416.1, read as the reverse complement.
CAGCAATAATGAGGATGGTTAATTTCACTGGGAGCTTGTTCTGCTCCCGGTGGTGTTCTAAGCACTTTATAGATACCAACACACTTGATCTTGCAGCAACCTTATGGGATACCTCTGGTCCTTCTCTCTACTGTGTAGATGAGAAAATGAAGGTTGAGTTTCCCCAGTGACACAGCGGTTGGATGGTGAATCTCTGTGGTAAGTTCATACCCTCTAGTGCTGGAGTCTATGTATACTCTTAAGCAAAGGATGAATATGGTCCAGCCAGTGTCCTTTACAGTTGAGCTAAGTTTTTTTTTTTTTTTTAAGATTTTATTTATTTACTTGAGAGACACAGAGAGAGAGAGTGCGTGCACAGAGCAGGGAGAGAGGGAGAGAGAAGGACAAGCAGAGTCCCCATTGGGCAGGGAGCCCCATTCGGGAACTCAAATCCAAGACTCTGGGATCATGACATGAGTTGAAGGCAGACGCTTAACTGACTGAGCCACCCAGGTGCCCCTGAGCTAGTCTTGAAGGGCAAGTAGGACGTCAGGTTACAGCTTTTCACAAAGGAGACACAGTAACAAAGGCCAGGTTGTGGACACTGTCTAAGGTGGGGTGCTTGGGGTAGGCCACAGCTCGAACTGCCTGTGAAGGGCGAGGAAGTTCCTTATATAACCACAATTAGAGTTCAAGCTTGTTATTCCCACATGGAGCAGCTGAAACTGTTCCCAGAAGCCACCCTTCTTCCAGCTGCTCATCCCTTTGGGCGGCTAACAGATGAGGTCATCCCCCATGAGCTTTTAAATAAGTCAGATGAAACATATCTGATGGAAATGTACACAAATAAAGGCTTAGTCTACTTCTGGGGTGTTCTGAAATGCACTTTTCCTCATCCTCTTGTCAAGCAAGCAAAGGCAAAGCTGATTTTATCCTCTGCAGGTGTCCAAATCCCATGCAGGAAAGGGTGCAGAGGGTTTGCTTATTAGGGAATTCTCTTTTATATGTCTGGACTGATACGCTACTTGGGCAGGGAGATATGGGCTCCTGTGGCAAGCGTTTGCGTGCCTGGCTAATCTCAGGACCCATGATTATAACCCATGCTTGACACAGCTAACACCCCAGTAATCATTTCGCTTCCCAAAGACAAAGATTTGTGCATCCTGCTTTGTTTGTACTTCTAGAAGTGCAATCGCCATCATATACAGGTAGGTTCAAAGCAGAGCCTGCTGGTAGTGGTGGGGCAGGCCGGGGGAAGGCGGTCCTCCCTCTTTAGCTATCGAGGGGCAGTCTCCCCCACAAACGACGACTACCTCTGCTGACTCAAGACATGACCCCTGATGTTCCCATAGGGCGTTCAGCGGACTCACTGTCGCTTCAGATGAAGTGGTCTTAACAATGACGCATGCCACGGATTGTCTTAAACCCCGTGGAAGAGGCCCCCAATTTAAAGCCTATGCTAGAGGAAACCACGGCTCTCCCTTTGGGGGCTCACGCTCACACATAACCTCACAAGCTCATGCTCGAATGAAGACACTGATGAGGGTAGCAGAGAAGGAGCGACAGGTACTGGGAATGCTCCGCAGGTGCAGAAGGGTGTTGGTTTCCCCTCGTTCCTTCATTCCAGGCTCATCTTCAAGGGCTTCAGCCTTCTCTGCTTTCCAGCTAACACATTATCGTTTGGGAATTCACTGAGTTAATAGAGTACTCATTTAGAATGTTCCTGGCACACACTTCGTGCCACCCCAGTGTTAGCAACTACTGTGGTAGTGTTTTAACTCATGAAAATATAAATATTACATTTACTGCCGCCCCTAACCTGCCTTTCCCTGCTGTACTAGGTGACTCCCCAGAGCGTTTATTCCTTTCTTGCATCCTATATAATTATGTATGATAACTACCACTTGTGGTCTATCTTCTCCAGCCGAGATGAAAGGTCCAAGATGGCAGTGAGTTGTCCCTTTTCAAGGGGACAGTCGCTGAAGGTGGGGTGACAGAGCCAGGGGATAGTCCTTCAGGGCTGGAGCAGAAAAAGAAGACTTCCCCTTCATATGCCACCCCAAGACACTGTCCTCATCCTTTCTGTGCCGGACATTGTCACTGGCTGGTGAAAAGCCATTGTGGGGCCTCTAGAAGGGACAGAGGAAGTGGGGTGGCAGTGGAAGAGAGGGCAGGGAAAGGGAAGTGGATCTCGGGGCTCACGAGAGCTTCCTTGCTCTGCCTCCATCAGCTCTTCTGTCTGCTGGCCGGATGTGGAGGCTCTAGCAGAGATCTCTAAGATCCGAGGGTCTGCGAGGCACAAGCGGGAAGGAGTCATTCCTGAAAGACATGGAGCCCTGCCCCCTCCCCTTGTGGCGGCGCATAATATGACATTTTGTAATGGACTGAGGATCTTCTGTCTTGGCTCCCCACTAAGTTTTGGGGATCTGCTCCATAGAAGAGAAAGTATCACAGACCTTGCTTTGACCTGAGGCTTGTCTAGTGAAACAGACTCAACACTGCCCTTTACAGTAGCGCCTTGATCCTAGATCTGGTCTCCTAGGCAATGATTAGCAACTGTCCGAGCTCCCACCCCACCCGCTGGCTCCGCACACACTGGGGCCGCCTGCTCAGAATTTCATTCCTGGGCTCAACATCGTGGTCCCTCCTTGTCATCCTCACCTCTTTAATCCTGGTTCTTTTGCTTTGGGTTTTTTTTTTTCCATGACACTTGCCTTCCCACAAACCAGATATTTTCATTATTCATTATGTTTTCCAGTCTCACCTCCTAGAGTCCTAGTTCCCTGAAGGAAGGGTTGTGACTTTGTTCAATGATATATGCACACGTGAACTTGGCACATAGTAGGCATTCAGAACAATTATTGAATGATTTGACTCATTCAATCATTTATGCGTACTGACTATGTGCCAGGCCCAGTCACAGCCCCTGGGGATACTGTGTGATCATACCAGAGCCCAGAGCCCATTGGACATGACAGCTAGACAAGTAATAAGAATTAATTGCAAACAGAGCAAGACGCACACTGAACGATTGGGAGGGCTGGTCCGAGGGGAGGCGAGGGGCAGGAGGATGTCTGCAGGATGATGAAGAGTTTGCAATATGGAAGGAGAGGGAAAGAATCAAAAGATGGAGGTCCAGCATATGTGTGGGGCGGGGAACCAGAAAGCAGGATATGTGCAAATCTGCTGTGATCCAGATCACAAAAAAACAGCGGGAGAAGGATGTCCCAGACACTGGGCAGGGACAGCGCCTGTCAAAGTGTGTTTCATGGATTCGGAGAATCCTGAAGGCAAGATAAGTAGCTCCTTCAACCCCATTCCAGACCAGCCATGATGTCCTAGTTCACACGCTAGCAAGACAGAGCTCCCATCACCCCTTCCCCTCATTTCCAGTTGATTCAAATTTCTGATCATTTTCGGGCAGTGAAAAAACAGTGTGCTATTATAATGACGGGTAGCTGTCATTATACATGTGTCCAAACCCAAAGAATGTACGACACTGAGAGTGAACCGTAATGGCAAACTATGGTCTTTGCGTGATTGCAATGGGATGGGTCATTGTAGGTTCTTCCTTGGCGAAACAGAAGTACCATTCTAGTGAGTGGTGTTGCTAATGTGGGAGGCTCTGCCTGTGTGGGGATGAGGATACATGGGAAATCTGTACCTCCCTCTCAATTTTGTTGCACACCTAAAACTGCTCTAAAATATATGTATATTTTAGACCGTAGGGAAAAAAATGCCCAGTTCACTCAAGCTTATTTATGACTAGAACTGACTGGGCCAAATTCTGTCTCTGGCCCTTAGAGCGGGGCTGGATCCCGTGACTCATGAGATCACAGCCTGAGCCAAAACCAAGCGTCCGTTGCATAACCAACTGAGCCACCCAGGCGCCCCAGTCAGCATTCTTTTTATATCAAATCACTTGTGAAATTCCCATGACTTAAGGAAAACCGGTTTTTAACCAAGATCTTCAGTCATCAGCTGCCCTAGGGGCTAAGGGTTGAAGGAAGGTAATAAATGAAACTTGGCAAATATCAGCAGACCCTGAGAATGTACCACGTACATGTCACTCTACAAAGTGCTTTCTGTGCATCAAAGATCTCCGATCTTCACCAACATCTAGAAGGTGTTACTACCATCATCCTCAAGACACAAATGAGGACACTGAAGCACACAGAGAGGAAATGTGGGTCAAACTTGGAGATTCCATCTCTAGAGACCGCAATTTTTTCCTCAGGGAGTCATCTCACTGGCATGATACTGTTTCTGGGACAAGTATTTTGTATTCGTGGTTTCATTTAATCTTCACCCCATTTTCATGGGTGAGTAATTACGACCACCTTACAGGCTCAGAGTGGTAGGTTTGTTAAGCAGTAACTCAAAGACATTTAGCTAATTATTAGCACACTGTTTTCTTGTGTACAGGTATGCCAAGCAATAGGAAAATTTCATCCAACAAAGTCCCAAAAAGGTGATTATCTAACAGAGGGGAGAAAAAGCCTACAGAATAAGAACGAGATGTCATGTTTGTGCGTTATTTTTAGTATAGACAATCTGTTCTAATGTAGACTAACGAGCCCTTTAAAGAAAACAATTAGTGATTCTTTAGAAACTCTCCAGTTCCTAAACTCTGGGAGCATGTGACAGGCTGTCTCTGCATAATACATCCTTCCAACCCTCAGTCAGCATGTCCGTCCTGGGTTGGCCCTATCTTCACCCCTTCCGTCATTGGACTTTCTCAACTCCCCCACATGGGTCAAAAAAGTTGTACGAGCAATCACAAATATAATAAGAAGAATCTGAAGTCCATATAGTCTCCAAGTACTTATTTGACATGTCTTATGTAGAAGAATAGTTCTCAAAGATCATTTTGATGTATTTTAGTTAAACAAGTATCATTTTTCCTAATTATTGTTTCAATTGTAATTTGAGCCATAGTCAGAAATAAGCCATGTAGCACCCCTTCTTGTTTAGGAAATTTTAGTCAAGGTGTAGAGGTCTAGGCTCTGAAGAATTTATTTTATTTTATTTTACTTCATTTTATTTCATTTCATCTCATTTAATACTGGGGAAGACGAAATCCAAAATCTAATCATTGGAAAGACTGATAATGGAGAAAAAGACAAAATGGCAACACGGGAGGAAAAAGAAGGAATGGTGGTCTATTCTAGTTCTCGTCTTGATCCGTAGAACCTTAGGAGAAAGATTCCTACTTCCAGAATTCTGGAGAACTTTCAATGAGTCTCAAGATTGTGTTTCCAAAGAGAAAGTATATCCAAGTGGTGAGATTCTAAATGTGTTTGCAGTGAGAAGCAAATATCCATCTGTCCTGGAGTGTAAAAGCAATATTTTTAGTTAAAAAGACTGGAAATGGCCCTTTCCATCATTGCTATGAAGTTGACTTTTCTTTTCTTTTCTTTTTTAGAAAGGCAGACTGCCATATACAGGGCCTCATTTGGATGTGTCTGGAGTCTTGGAAGCTTGACTACCCTACGTTCTCCTACAAATGGACCTTGAGAGCTTGTTTGGAGGTTCCAAGAGGGAGCACAGCTACTCCTATACCCTTGACCAGAGAATGGTCCTCCTCTCTCCAGGAATCATTCTCCTTCAGGGAGCACACAGCTTCCAGAAGGGACGCACATGGAACAGTGAGGGAGGAAGGGGACACCCGCCAACCAGCCAGATCAGCCAGACCAACCCTGGTGATCAGTGCAGTGACAGATGTCACAATCCTATCACCCTCACATCCTATAGCTGACACTTCTTGAAGTCTTTAATCATATAATTTATAGAAGTATATCTGGTGACATCTTCTCTCCAAATGTAGCTTCCATTTGTTCAATTATGCTAGTGTGGGGAACAGTTATTGATAAGATCTGACAATATCAGAAGGCCCTAAAGCAAAACATGTCAAAAACCAAGTCCCATGGATCTTTTGGTACAATTTCAAATTTTAAGAAGTTAAGAGATAGGGACACATTATCGTGATTATTAGGCTAAGGAGTAAAATATGGGCACTGTAAATTTAAGTTATTTTGGGCAAACTTTAAAATCTCTTGTATTATCCTCTTAACAGGAAGCAGATGATACAGACTGACGTGATCTGGCCAATAAGAATACTTTTGTACAGATTTTTGAAAGTATTTAACTATGATCTCAGTTCTATCATTTATAAGTAGTAAAGGTATTACCAGGTGGGGAAAAAAAAACCTCTATGTTTTAACAATAATATGAAATTGATTTGTTCACACGGTTCTTGAGGTATGGTTTGAAGCCCTGCCTCAGCTTTATAGTTTTGAAACTTATAATAATTACAGATAACACAAGAGTCAATCACTTGTCCAGCCTTTGGGCTAATCAACATATTTGTAAAATTTGAACTAGTTGGTGTTAATCACTGGAGTTATTTTTATTTACATGATTATAAAGTCTGGAGATGGCTGAGCCACAGAAGCGGTATGAGAGATTTGTGATAGTCAATTTTTATCGAAGGCCTGGTTATATTTGATTTTATTTTTAGAAATCAGACTAGACAACGGTATAGTACTGATGGTGAGGAATCCTTGAAAGGCTCTTTTTTTGCATTGCAATTTGTATATTTTCTTTAGCATTAGGTTTAATTTTAACTACTCAGTTTTTCTTTGGTTGCTCCTTTTCCTCTCATGAGTACTTACCAACCCCCAGCTCCCACCCCAATACTGACTGAGCTGTCTGCACAAGTTAGAAATCCCAATTGTTTTCATACAAGTGAAAGCAAATGAGCAACCGCCAGACATATCTATTATAAGTAAATATGTCAACTCTTGGGCCGTGAGTGAAGGGACATTCTCAGATCTGACCTGTAGACTGAGTTATTGGTTATAGAGAATAAAGTTAAAACATAACGGTAAAATCTACTTGGATTATTCTTCAGGGATAATTAATTACCAAATAATATGTTGAGGTTTTAATTAGGGTGGAACGTCAGACACACTGGCCAAAACAAGCTTAGTGTGAGAAGAGTTGTTAAAAAGTTATGGGATTTAATTTGCAACATGGTGGATGGAACTAGAGGGTTTTATGCTGAGCGAAATAAGTCAATCAGAGAAAGACAATTATCATATGATTTCACTCATATGTAGAATTTAAGAAACAAAACAGAGGATCAAAGGGGAAGAGAGAAAAAAGTTGAAACAAGACGAAACCAGAGAGGGAGACAAGCCACAAGAGACTCTTAATCATAGGAAACAAATTGAGGGTTGCTGGAGGGGAATGGGCTGTGGGGAGGGGGTAACTGGGTGATGGACATTAGGGAGGGCACGTGATGGAATGAGTACCAGGTATTATATAAGACTGATGAATCACTGACCTCTCCCTCTGAAACCAATAATACATTATATGTTAATTAATTGAATTTAAAATTTTGTTAAAGTTTTGGGATTTACTCTTATCAGAAGGAAGTTGGAAAGCTGGATTTAGATTGGAACATTTAAGAATTACATAAAAAGCAGACTGTACCATGATTTGACAATCAATATTTGAAAAATACCAAATACACCTGATAATTTATCATCCCTCCTTTCCTTGTTTGTGGGAATAAATTGTTGGCTCACCATGGCTATCAAGGAAGGCCCAGGGATATCTTTTGGTGTAAAAGATATCTTAACAGTTTCACTATTTTATACTTAGAGCTGAATCTAGGATAGGTTAAAAAAATTTGTCGGAGAAATCTGGTTGTTACATTAATATGTGACCATAAATCATAGCTATATAAAAACAAGAAAATGGTTGCAGTCATATTTTGGAGTGAAATGTAAAACACAGCATAAAGTGATCACAGCAAATTCTTAGAAATGATTTCAAGCTTGGCAAAGGCACAAAAATATATCGGAAGTTCCATTTGAATCCTGAATTTTTCTCTTCCTTATAGCGTTTTTTGTTTGTTTTTAACCAATCCTAGTAAGCCATTCTGTGCATGTGTTTAGATATACACAAACCAACCACAGATAAACAAAATGATAAATTCATAGAATGATACATTTAAAGCCGATGACTTTGCTTGTAAAGAATATTTAACTAATCAGCATCAAGAAAATAACACATATTAAACTGAATTTACTACATTAACAAACTGTAACAACTTCCTAATAAATGAACAGACTAAACATAGCCACTGTCTTGTATGCATATCTGTGTTTCTCTGAAACTATAATAATTAATAGGATCAGAACTGTATGTGTTAACAACAGCCCTTAAAAGAAGCGGGCAATTTGTTCCCTCATTGGCCTGAGGAAACTGGGAGCAATCCCAGTCTGCTGGAGCCTCTAAATGAGTAAATGTAATGTACTCATTACATTTGTTTCTATAGATTTAAAGTGGCAAAACCAAACCTATGTAATTCTGTTCTCCTAAGACATCTACATGTTCTCTAACTTGTTTATCTAGCATCATCCTAAACTGTGTAAAAATATGAGCCTTGCATAGATCAAATTGTTTTTAGGAATGCATATTTTGCACCCTCTGATTTAGAAATTGTCCAGGTATCTGAAGATTGGGCATTAATGTACTCAATTGAATAGTCATCAAAATTCTCGGGGTTATCTATAGATTATGAATTCACCACTTAAGCTGACGCACCTGAGTTTTTGTGATTGGATGCAATGTTATAAACATCAGCTGTTTTAAAAATGATATGATCTGGGGCGCCTGGGTGGCTCAGTGGGTTAAGCCTCTGCCTTCAGCTCAGGTCATAATCCCAGGATCCTGGGATCGAGTCCTACGTGGTGCTTCTTGTGCCTCTTACTCAGCGGGGCATCTGCTTCTCCCTCTGCCCTCCCTCCTGCTCATTTTCTCTCTTTCATGCTCTCTCTCTCAAATAAATAAATAAAAATATTTAAAAGGAAAAAAAATAAACAAATGTAATTAAGACCAGAGATCTCTCAGCAAACACCATTGCTGAGAATATGAGTAAATTCTCTGATACCCTTCTAAGTTTTGTAGGAAATTCTACTTACTTTCCAGTGCCCTAGCTCTTACAACAAACACATTAAGATTTAGTAACTATTAATGTCTGTTTTTTTTTTTTAATTTTTTATTTGTCAGAGAGAGAGGGAGAGAGGGCGAGCGAGCACAGGCAGACAGAGTGGCAGGCAGAGGCAGAGGGAGAAGCAGGCTCCCTGCTGAGCAAGGAGCCCGATGTGGGACTTGATCGCTGGGATCATGACCTGAGCCGAAGGCAGCCGCTTAACCAACTGAGCCACCCAGGCGTCTCTTAACTCTGTTTTATAAGGGTACTGGAAGCCTTCTCTTTTTGTCTGACTCAGTAATCTGATTTATAATACCATGTTTCTTCTCTCTTCTCTCTAATCTTACTTAGAAAGCCTGAAGGGACAGTTCCTTGGAATTATTGGATCATTCACATTAGAGGCTTCTGCAGAGCAAGGGACAGGCTTCTGCATGCTGGAGATTTGGTTAACTGGTTTTCTTTCTTGTCATTAGTCTCCTGTAAGCCCTAACCACTTCAAGTTATTACAGTTTGCCCTTTTTCACTTGTATTATCTTTGAGGCAGGAATCCTGTTTTTGCAGTTGCTGACAACTATTTGGATACATAATGTGTAAACACAAGAAAAGACCACCTTGGAAGGAGGAAAGAGACTCATCTTTAATTTCAGGAATCCAGAGCACCAAACACAAAACACCAAACCCGCTGGATCACATTAAAGGCCAGAAAGAAAAACACCAACTTCCGGTTTATATGCTCTCAAATGCCAGAGAATATCAGAATCCCCAGACAAACACAAACAACCCAGAAAAGACTAACAAGTGCCCTAGACTTCAGACTGCCTGTCCTCTGCCACCAATAATCACTTCGTGATCTGACATAAAACCACTAATGTGTAACCGATCGACAGAGTGCACTCAGAATAAGAGCCAAAATATGAAACAAATTTAGGCAAGAACACATTTCAGCACACAAGAGCGGAAGGCAGATAAGCATAAAACTCAAACTGCCCAGGGCTGGACAAGAAACTTCTCCAGGTCACACATTTCTATTGATTCCTTGGCAGGACTTAGGTAAACAATGTCTTGGTGAAACTTTAGAAACAAATGATCAAGTTGTTAATGATTAGCCTGCCCTTCACTTGTATAGAAAGGGGAACAAGCTACAGGATTACTCCATCCAACACAGGCAAACCAGAATTTATATAAGAGACAAAGAGAAGAAGGAAAACAAAAATAAAAACAAAAACAAAGCAAAGACCTTGTAATCAGCCTGGGTAATAGTGAACCTGCACATTTTTGGGGTAGCCTGTAGTTGGCAGTTAGGTCAGTCTGAATTGGACCATTAGTCCTTGAACAGGTTCACGAGACACATGGGAATTTTAAAAATTAAAAAAAAAAAAATCCAATTTCGGTTGTTGAAGGACTCCGGAAGCCTTAGTTTGGCAGAGGAGCTAGTGTGACTAACATCTGGAACTTGTCCTGTTTTTGCACTTCGACCTTAACTATGTCAGAACGCTTCCAAGTCGGGCAACCAGAGCTGTGCTCCAATGCAAGCCTGTCTAAGGCCAGGCGGGCCTTTAATATTCTTCCCAAGGGTTAATTAAAACTGCAGATATAGGGACGCCTGGGTGGCTCAGTTGGTTAAGCGGCTGCCTTCTGCTCAGGTATGATCCCAGCATCCAGCGTCCTGGGATCAAGTCCTGCATCTGGCTCCTTGCTCCGCGGGGAGCCTGCTTCTCCCTCTGCCTCTGCCTGCCACTCTGTCTGCCTGTGCTCGCTCTTAAAAAAAAAAAACAAACCAAAACTGCAGGTATAAGATCATGAGATCCTTATGTTAAGTAACTTGGTAATCTACATCATGGTTCATCTAAAATTGTACAAGTCTGTGTTCTTTTGTAACAGAATTTATTCCCTGTATTTTCCCATGTTTTTAATGGAAAAAAGCAAACTTCACCGCTAAGTACGGAGATGTGTTCCAGACCTGGATAAGACAAATGGAGAAGAGTGCTTCTTTCACCTAAAAATCTTTGCCTGGAGCAAAGCTCATGAGTAAAAGGCTTAAACTAATTTCCCAAGCTGCACTATTTGCTAAATTAAAGTTCTCTCGTGGGAGATTCTGAGTATGCCAAGTTCAAAAGTGTCTTTCCTATCCTATCCACTCACCTCAGATCTCGCCCCTAGTACTTACCTACCTTCAGTTCAGCCGCCCTTGGAAACAAGCAAGTTAGCCAGCAACTTTGAGCAGAGGTCTAATAAACCCATGGGTCAATCCTGACTTTAACATAAGCCACCTTTAAAGATCATAAATTTCTGTGCTCAAGTGAATCAGACAAATTATGGCAGAATTTGAGAATGGAGACTCAGAATAGCATGGGTTTTCATTAAGATGGCCCCCAAGAGCATGGAGTAAATAGGATATTAACTCCCGCTTCGTATTGTCTTAACACCAAGAGAAACTAGTAATTCCTTCTCGAGTAATGATTTTCTAATTAAGGTAAGATACTTTGTCCCAAACCCATAATGCACAATTCTCAGTGTTGGATTACAGCTCTCTTAGTGGAAACGTGGGTGGCTCTGAAAAGAGCCTTTGGGTTTGATTGACAGGACGCTTACTTGGCGGGCTCACTTGGAGCTGGTGTACTTGGTGACGGCCTTGGTGCCCTCGGACACGGCGTGCTTGGCCAGCTCCCCGGGCAGCAGCAGGCGCACGGCCGTCTGGATCTCCCTGGACGTGATGGTCGAGCGCTTGTTGTAGTGCGCCAGGCGGGACGCCTCGCCCGCGATGCGCTCGAAGATG